>ML102569.1:0-15511 GCA_003697995.1 Taxidea taxus jeffersonii
CTGGGATTTTGATGGGGATTGTTGAATCTCTTTGGGGAGTATTAACCATCTTAAAAATATTACATCTTCCAGTTCATGAACACTAGATGTATTTCTGTTTGTTTAGGTTGTTTTTAAGTTTCATCATTTTTAGCATATAGTTGTTTAATTGTTTCGTTTCATTGTGATCCTGTTGTAAATGGAATTTTTTTATCTTTTTGGAATTGTTTAGTATCACTGTATAGAAGTAAAATGGATATTTGTTTATTGATATTTGATCTGTAGCCTTCCTAAACTTAATCATTAGCTCTAAAATTTTGTTTGTTTGGATTCCTTAGAAATTTCTATATGTAAGATTATGTTATGAATCACTGTTTTATACACCTGCAACTAATATAACACTGTATGTTAATTATAGTAGAATTAAAGTAAAAAAATTTTTAAAAGATTATTACATACAAACAGAGCCTTAATTCTATCCTTCCAATCTAAATGCCTTTTATTTCTTTTTCTTGCTTAATTGCCCTGCCTAGAACCTCTAGTATATGTTGCTAGAAATGGTGAGAACATATATTCTTGTCTTGTTCCTGATCTTAGGTGGGAAGTTTTCTTTCACTATTAAATGTGATGTTACATGTGAATTTTTCATTGGCACTCTTTCTTAAATTGAGGTAGTTTTCTTCTATTCCTGGCTTGTTCAATGTTTTTAGCATGAAAGCTTGCAGGATTTTCTCAAGTGCTTTTCTACATCTATGGAGATTTGGCTTTTGTCTTTTTTTAATGTTTTATTTTAATGACTGATTGGTTTTTATATGTTGAACTGACCTTACATTCTTGGGATAGATTCTTTGTGTATAGTTATTTTTATATGTTGCTGGATTCTCTTTGATAGTATTTTATTTAGGATTTTTGTGTCTCTTCATAATGTTTAGTTTTCATTTGGCATGGTAGTTTTCTTTCCATGTGATTTCCTCGTCTAGTTTGACATAAGGCTAATATTGCTATATAGAATGAATTGGGAAGTGTTCCTTCCTCATCTGTTTCTTAGAGTTTATGAAGGATTTGGTGTTAATTTTTTAAAAATCTAATAGAATTTCCTCATAAATCTGTCCCTGAGCTTTTCATTGTGACAAATATTTTAGTCATTATTTCAATGTTTTTTTTTTATTATAGGTCTATTTACATTTTCTGTTACATCTTTCAGTCAGTTTGGTAGTTTATCTTTCTAGAATTTAGCCATTTCATCTAAGATATGTAATTTTTGTTTTTTTCTTTTTAAAAATTTTATTATTTTTATTTTAATTCCAGTATAGTTAACATACAATGTTACATGAGTTAGGATATCTAATTTGTTGGCATATGATTTTTTATAGTATTTTCTGATTCTGTTTTGTGTTTCTTTAAGGTTAGTGGTGATGTCTCTTTCATTCCTGATTTTAGCAACTTAAATCTTCTCTAGCTTTTTTCTTGGCCAGTCTAGCTAAATGTTTGTGAATTTGTTTGTGATCTTTTCAAAGAACCAACTTTTAGTTTCATTGAGCTTCTCAGTTGTTTTTCTATTCTTTATGTTGGTTTTTTTTTTTTTTCTGCTACAACATTTTATTTATTTCCTCCTTTTTGCTTGTTTTGGGTTTAGTTTTCAGTTCATTTTCTCTCAAGGCACGTAGGTTAATGGGATGTTGGTTTGAATTTCTTTAAAAAAATACATGTGTGTTTACAGCTATAAATTGCCCTCTAAGCACTGCGTTAGCTGCATTTATACCATTTGGTATGTTCTGTTTTCCTTTTCATTAAACTTTTAATATTTTCTAATGTTCTTTGTGACCCAATCTTTTACTCAATAGATGTTTGGGAATATGTGGGGTTTTTTTTTATTATTTTTACATTTGTGTATTTCCCATATTTCCTTCTATTACTTGTTTTATTCCTTTGATTGTGGACAACATACCTTTTATGTTTTCACCTTTTTTTTTTTTTTTTTTTTTTTTTTGTCCTTCCATTTGGTCTGTCTTGGAGAATTTCTACATGCATTTTTTTTTAATTATTAACACATAATGTATTATTTGTTGCAGGAGTACAGGTCTGTGATTCATCATCTTACACAATACACAGTGCTCAGCATAACACATACCCTCCCCAGTGTTCATCACCCAGCCACCCCATCCCTACCAGCCCCCTCCCCTCCAGCAGCCCTCACTTTCTTTCCTAAGATTCAGAGTCTTTTATGGTTTATCTCCCTGTCTAGTTTTGTCTTATCTCATTTTTCCCTCTCTTCCCCTATGATCCTCTGCCTTGTTCCTCAAATTCCACATATCAGTGAGATCATATGATAATTGTCTTTCTGTCATTGACTTATTTCACTTAGCTTAATACCCTCTAGTTCTATCCATGTCATTGCAAATGGCGAGATTTCATTTTTTGATGGCTGAGTAATATTCCATATATATACATACCACGTTTTCTTTATCCATTCATCTGTCAGTGGACATCTAGGCTCTTTCCATAGTTTGGCTATTATGGACATTGGTGCTATAAACATTAGGGTGCAGGTGCCACTTTGAATTACTACATTTGTATCTTTGGGGTAAATACTCAGTAGTGCAATTGCTGGGTCATAGGGTTCTACATGCATTTGACAAAAATATCTATTCTACTATTTTGAGATGGAGTGCTACATATGTTTGTTAGATAGAGTTATTTAGTGTTGTTGAAGTCTTCTATTTTTTGATCTTTTTTCTGGATTTTCTATCCATTATTGCAAGTGGTTTAGGGATGCCTGGGTGGCTCAGTCAGTGAAGTGTACCACTCTTGATTTTGGCTCAGTTCATGATCTCGGGGTTGTGAGATTGAGCCCTGAATAGGTATCTGTGCTCACTGTAGAATCTAGTTGGGATTTTCTCTCTCCCTCTCCCACTCCGCCAACTTGTACAAGCTCTCTAAATAAATAGGTAGGTAGGTAGGTAGATAGATAGATAGATAGATTTTAAAGTGGCTTTTTTGAATAGTTTCCAACTGTTAATATTGAATGTTTTCTTTCTCCTTTAATTCTGTTATCCATGTATTTTTGGGCTCTGTTCTTAGGCCCATATATGTTTATAAATATTAGATCTTCTTAAGAGATTGAACCTTTATTATTATAAAGTGACCTCTGTTTTTATTGACAATTTTTGTCTTAGAATAGATTTTGCCTGATATTAGTAGAATCACCTCAGCTTCCTTTTGGTTATGTTTTCATAATGTCTTTTTTCCCCCTTATCCTGTTTCTTTCAACATACGTGAACCTTTGAATTTAAAGTGTCTCTTTTGAGGGAGGCATGTAGCAATACAAGCCTTTCCCAAGAAACAAGAAAGATCTCAAATACACTACTTAAACTTAGACATAAAGGACCTGGAGAAAGAACAGCAAATGAAGACTAAACCCAGAACAGAATTAATAAAGATGCAGAAATCAATGAAATAGAAACCAAAAGAACAGTAGAACAGATCAATGAAACTGGAAGCTGGTTCCTTGAAAGAATTAATTAGATTGAGAAACCCCCTGGCCAGACTTATCAAAAAAAAAAAAGAGAGAGAGAGAGAGAAGGGACCAAAATAAATAAAATCATGAATGAAAGATGGGTGATCACAACCAACACCTAAGAAATACACCTATAAGAACATACTAGGAACACATTCTTCTCTAGTGCACATGGAACACTCTCCAGAATAGATCACATCCTGGGTCATAAATCAGGTCTCAACCAGTATCAAAAGATTGGGATAATTCCCTGCATTTTTTGAGACCACAGTGCTCTGAAGCTAGAACTCAATCATAAAAGGAAATTTGGAAAGAACCCAAATATATGGAGACTCAACAGCATCCTTCTAAAGAATGAGTGGGTCAACCAGGAAATTAAAGAAGAATTGAAAAAAATCATGGAAACAAATGATAATGAAAACACAACGGTTCAAAATCTGTGGGACAAAGGCAGTCCTGAGAGGAAAATATATAGTGATACAAGCCTTTCTCAAGAAACAAGAAAGGTCTCAAATACACAACCTAACCCTATACAAAAAGAACAACAAAGAAAGCCTAAACCCAGCAGGAGAAGAGAAATCATAAAGATCAGAGCAGAAATCAATGAAATAGAAACCAAAAAAACAATAAAACAAATCAACAAAACTAGGAGCTGGTTCTTTGAAAGAATTAATAAGATTGATAAACCCCTGGCCAGACTTATCAAAAAGAAAAGAGGAAGGACCCAAATAAATAAAATCATGAATGAAAGAAGAGAGATCACAACCACCACCAAAGAAATACAAACAATTATAAGAACATATTGTGAGCAACTCTATGCCAACAAATTTGACAATCTGGAAGAAATGGATGCTTTCCTAGAGATATAAACTGCCAAAACTGAACCAGGAAGAAATAGAAAACCTGAATAGACCCATAACCAGTAAGGAGATTGAAACAGTCATCAAAAATCTCACAGCAAACAAGAGCCCAGGGCCGGATAGCTTTCCAGGGGAATTCTCTCAGACATTTAAAGAATTAATACCTGTTCTTCTAAAGCTGTTTCAGAAAGGCAAAATGGAAGGAAAACTTCCAAACTCTATGAGGCCAGCATTACCTTGATCCCAAAAGCAGACAAAGACCCCACCAAAAAGGAGAACGTGGATGAACATGGTTGCTAGAATTCTCACCAAGATACTGGCCAGTTGGATCCAACAGTACATTAAAAGGAGTATTTACCACGACCAAATGGGATTTATTCCTGGGATGCAAGGGTGGTTCAACATTCACAAATCAATCAACGTGATATATCACATCAGTAAAAGAAAGGACAAGAATCACATGATCCTCTCAATTGATGCAGGAAAAACATTTGACAAAGTATATCATCCTTCTTGATTAAAATACTTCACAGTGTAGGGATAGAAGGAACATACCTCAACTATCATAAAAGCCATATATGAAAAGCCCACAGCAAATATCATTCTGAACGGAGAAAACTGAGAGCTTCCCCCTAAGGTCAGGAACAACACCACTGTTGTTTCACATAGTATTAAAAGTACTAGCCTCAGTAATCAGAGGCTATAAAAAGAATAAATAAAAAGAAATAAAAGGCAACTGAATCAGCAAAGAAGAAGTCAAACTCTCATTCTTCATAGATGACATGAACCTCTATGTGGAATACCCCAAAGACTCCACCCCAAAATTGCTAGAACTCATGCAGGAATTCAGAAAAGTGGGAGGATACAAAATCAGTGCACAGAAACCAGCTGTATTTCTATACACTAACAATGAGACCAAAGAAAGAGAAACTAGAGAGGCATTTCCATTTAGTTGTAACCAAAACCGTAAGATACCTAGGAATAAGCCTAACCAAAGAGTCAAAGGATCTGTACTCTGAAAACTATAGAACACTCATGATGGAAACTGAGGAAGACATAAAGAAATGGAAAAATGTTCCATGCTCATGGATTGGAAGAATAAATATTGTTAAAATGTGTATGCTGCCTAGAGCAATCTATACATTCAGTGTAACCCCTATCAAAATATCAGCAACTTTTTTCACAGAGCTGGAACAAATAATCCTAAAATTTGTACGGAACCAGAGGAGTCCCCGAGTAGCCAAAGGAATGTTGAAAAGGAAAACCAGAGCTGGTGGTATCACAATGCCAGACTCCAAGCTCTATTACAAAGCTTTAATCATCAGGGTGCCTGGCTGGATCACTCCGTTAAGCGTCTGCCTTGGGCTCAGCCATGATCCTGGGGTCCTGGGGTCAAGCCCCACATCGGGCTCCTTGCTCAGCAAGAAGCTTGCTTCTCCCTCTCCTCTGCCTGCTGCTCCCCACACTTGTGCTCACTCGCTGTCTGTGTCAAATAAATAAAATCTTAAAAAAAAAAAAAAGCCAAAGCTTTAATCAATAAGACATTATGGAACTGGCACAAAAACAGACACATAAATCAGTGGAACAGAATAGAGAATCCAGAACTGGACCTTCAAACTCTTCAACAAAGCAGGAAAGAATACCCAATAGAAAAAAGACCATCTTTTCAACAAATCGTGTTGGGAAAATTGGACAGCCACATGCAGAAAAATGAAACTGGACTGTTTTCTTATACCATGCACAGAAATAGACTCAAAATGGATGAGACCTTAATATGAGACATGAATCCATCAAAATCCAAAGCAGAACACAGGCAACAACCTCTTCGACCTCGGCTGCAGCAACTTCTTGCTAGACACGTCTCCAAAGGCAAGGGAAACAAAGGCAAAAATGAGCTATTGGGACTTCATCAAGATAAAAAACTTTGCACAGCAAAGGAGTCAACCAAACTAAAAGACAGCTGGCAGGATGGGAGAGAGTATTTGCAAATGTCTTATTAGATAAAGGGTTAGTATCCAAAATCTGTCAGAACTTATCAAACTCAATACCCAAAGAACAAATTAAGAAATGGGCAGAAGACATGAACAGGTATTTGTCCAAAGAAGACCTACAAATGGCCAACAGACACATGAAGAAAGGCTCAACATCGCTTGGCATCAGGAAAATACAAATCAAAACCGCAATGAAATAACCCAGTCAGAATGGCTAAAATTAACCACTCAGGAAACAAAAGATGTTGGTGAGGATGTGGAGTAAGGAGAGCCCTTTTACACTGTTGGTGGGAATGCAAGCTGGTGTAGCCACTCTGGAAAACAGTATGGAGGTTCCTCAAAAAGTTAAAAATAAAGCTACTGTGTGGCCTAGTAATTACACTACTGGGTATTTACCCCAAAGACACAAATGTAGTGACCTGAAGGGCTATCTGTACCCCAGTATTCATAGCAGCAATGTTGACAATAGCCAAACTATGGGAAGAGCCCAGATGTCCATCGACAGATGAATGGATAAAGATGTGGTATGTATGTACAGTGGAATTTTACTCAGCCATCAATAAAATGAAATCTTGCCAGTTGCAACAATGTGGATGCAACTAGAGTCTATTATGCTAAGTGAAATAAGTCAGAGAAAGACATTACATGATTTCACTCATATGTGGAATTAGGAAACAAAACAAGTCATCTTCAGGCAGCAGCTGTAGCAGTTTAAGAGGATCCAGTGCAGCAGGAGATTCACCGGAACTGGGTGAACTGGGAATACATTGAGGTCATCACCACAGCGTCAAGAAAATCACAGACTTTCTCAACTTGTTCGATATGTCTTGTTGTTAAAGACTTGCAACACTAAATAAGAAATTGACGGCCCTCAAAGGGAGAACAGAGTATACTGAAGCACAGTGACAAAAGTGTGAGACCCTCACCTAGAACTACGCCATGCTGCTGCTGGGAAGTTGCTTTACAGAACACATGCTGCTTTCAGGACTTGCTCTTTGTCTTTGGTTTCTGACTATTTGATTAGGATGCATCTAAATGTGGCTGTCTTTGAGTTTATCCTACTTGGAGTTTGTTGAGCTTCTTAGATATGTAGATAAAGATTTTTCATCAATTTGAGACACTGTCATTTCTTCAGCTATCTTTTGTGCCTCTTTCTCTCCTCTCCTTCTAGGACTACCATTGTGAATGTTGGTACACTTGATGGTATTCCACAGGTTTCTGAGACTGTTTATTTTCTTTCTTCCTCCCCTCCCATACCTTCCCCTCATCTACCTACCTTCTTTGCCCTGGGACAGCCTTTCTTAACAGTAGGGAAGGAGGATGAGAATAAAGCAATTTAAAACAGTATACAGCTTACTATTCTTACTGAGATTTAGCCAATATTCTTGAATAGACACTTCCTGAAATGACTTGGTTAACTACAGAGTCCTTTAGTTTAAAGGAATGACACTCACACCCACACACACAAATAAAATTAAAAATCCACATGAGTCCCATGACATTATTAAGAAAGTCAAATCTGGAAAAAATCATTTGTTGTTGTTTTTTTAGGCTGTTTTCTTGGCTATTTCCCTGATTTGGTCTTCATTCAACCTTTCTTAATTTTAGCCTCACTTCCTATCTCTGCAACTGAAAAATTACACAATCATCAAGACCTAGTTTCTTTTTGTTTAACAATTCTTCCTTTAGTCTGTCTCCTTTCTTACATTTTACTGTAATTAGCACAAAGAAACCAGAGGGCACTTTGCTTTGCTTAGAGATTTCCCTAGATAGATCATCCCATTTATTAGCACATTTTCTGCTTTCCAAGTTACTGCACACAGCAGTAAAACTTTACTGCACACAACATAAAACTTTCTGCCTCTACAAAATAAGTATATTCTTTCCTCCACTTTCCAGTAACATTTACCTCATTGTCTTACAAATCCTCACCCTACACATCTTATCAAAAACCATGAAGCTCCTTTTAACAACTTAAGGTACTTTTTGGCTTACAGTGTTAATTTTCTCCAAAGCCCACTGCTTGGTTCTAAAGCCAACCCTACATTTTAGATTTTTATTACAATACCATCTCACTAACATGTACCAAAATCTTTATTATTTATTATTGCTATTTAGTAAATTATCCCCCAAATTTAGCAGTTTAAAACAAACATTTATTATCTCATATTTTCTCTGAGCTGGGAATCTCACAGGGTAGCAGAGCTAGATATTTGGCTGCTCTTAGGGGGTCAGCTAGGATTACAGTCATCTGGGATTGCATTGATCTGGAATATCTTCTTTCAAGTTCACTCACTGGTTGTTTGCAGGGGACTTTAGTTCCTCTCCATATTAGCCTCCCCATAGAGCTTCTAACAATGTGGCCTCCTCTAGAGTGAGTGATAAGAGAAATTGAAGGACCGAGTAGGGGATGGCAGAGGGAGGTAAGAGCAAACAGTAACAGTCAAGAGTATGCAAGATAGAACCCACATTCTTTTATAACTTGATCTTAGAAGTGACAGACTTCTTTAGTATGCTATCAATCACCCATACCACCACAGATACAACATGGAAGGGGCTATACAACAGAATGAAGCCAGAAGGTTGAAATCACTGAGGACTATCTTGAAACTGACTATTAGAAAAAGCTTGTTAAAACTTTTGAATTAGTTAGGCTTGAAAAATTAAGAAGGCAAAAAATAAGTTATTTCTGTCTTCTTGGGGACAGTAGACATTATTTCCACGTGGCAGCATTCTCTTTTCCAGCCAAATATTTATTACTTGCTTGACCTTTGGAAACATTACAATTCCTGGTCTGTATCTCTAGTTAACTCCTTTGCTTTTTTATGGTTATGACAGCTTGTAGACATAACTAGAAGGCTCACTAGCTAATCAGCAGCATTTTTTTGTCTCTTTGTCTTTCTCTTTTTTTAATTAATAAACATATGCTTATTCCCCAATATAAAGGGCTAAAAACTGAGTACATGAAAAAAAAAATAGAGTGGCACAATGTATTCTGCTTTAAACTTTTTAGACTTAGCTCTAAACTCAACCCTAAAGTTGTAGCCCCAGTCTGATGATATGAATCCAAGTATGTTTCTGTTCTTTTTTGGTAAATTTAATTATTTTGAATTTATAAGTTGACATTCAATAAATTATAGCACAGTTAAACAAAATACCTAGAAGTAAATCTAGTATCTCCTTTTAACACATAATACAAAGCAAAATTAGGTTTGGAAAAAGATGGAGAAGAATGTTTACAGAAGTCTTCAAAGATGCCTGGAGGTAATAATCAAGAAATGATTTTTAAAAATGGGAGTTTTTATATACAACATGGAAATTTCTTGTTTTGGTAATCTGTGTCATTTAGGGTACATGTGCTAATACTATCTATTCTGGACCAAAAAGTATCAAAAGTACTTACAAGTTAGGTCCTTTGTATTTTCCCAATTAGCTAGTAATTTTATATTAATCTAGTTAATATTTTTACTTATTTTGTGATTGTGCATTTTGTGATTTAAATAAAATATAACTGCTCAGTCTACATCTTAATGGCTAATGTTTCCTAGACTGTTAAAATGCCAAGTACAGGAATTTAGTATTTTATCTACATTCTTACATAACCTTAAAATATCCTGTGAGCATCCTGTGATCAAACATATTGATATTTCTTCAGGACCATAAATAGATTCATTTTAGCCCAGATCACATTTTGCTACCAAATTCGGAGATGATCGTGGTGGAAGTAGTTTGTTGCCTCTCCTCACCTCCAAATAGTATATGTTTTCAAACCATCTTGCAATAATCATGTATCTGTAACTGTAGATGTTAGTTGGGGAACTTGGCTGCAGATTTCTTAGACCTGTGCTCCAGCTAATATTGAACTCCAAAACTAAAAAGACTTACTCCTTCAGTCTCCCTGGATCAAAGCAGGCCTATTTACATAACACTGATCTGCTGAGTAAGACTTAAAGTATTTAAGGAGCTAAGAATTAGTTTCTCTAGTTTCACTTCTAAGAGGAAGAGGTATGGAGCCTAATCACATCTGCATAGTCATCCTTCCCAATTTACCAATAGTTCTGCCTCTGAAGGAGCAGAGTAAATAAAAGGATTGGTGTGAGAAGAAGACACCACCACCCACCTTCCTCAAACACCAAAACTCCTTATCACTATTTTTGTTTACAAGTTATCTGTCCTTATTCTGCGTTTCTTACATAAAATCATTCATTGTTGTAGCTCTTGTACAAGTTTCAAGCAGAAGTTTGTATCACTACTGACCTTCATTATAGTTATAGCTGATCAACATGTTTTGGGGTCAAGGATTGATTAAGACCTTCAACAATGGTATTGCTGTTTTTATAGGAGAGTCTTAGTAGATGCATGCTGAAATATTAAGGAGTGAAATAACATAATTCTCCAGTGTACTTTCAGTGGTTCTGCAAATAAAAAAAGTTTAATAAGTGAATGTGGAAGAACACTAACAATTCTTGAATCTTGGTAGAGGCTGCCTGTATCACTTTATTTTCTTTATGATTGAAATTTCTCAATATAATTTGAAGAAAGGAAAATTTTTGATTATGTTATTTGGGTTATATATGGAATACAGATTTGACAGAATGGAACAATTAATGGTAATAAATAGTTAAAAGAGTATATATTTTATAAAGTTATAAGATTTTATAAGAGTTTTGTTTAATAGCTAATGCATATACTTACTTTGTATATTAAGTTACAGATTGCTTTGTTACAATTTATGTTCACATTCTAAGTGTTTTAAACCCTGAAAATAAGCTGTTCTGCTTCTATGTCTAATTCTTTGTCTGTTTGAGACTGAAATTCTTTGTTTGAGACTGAAAATGTTTGGTTTTTTTAATTGTTGTTGTCTTTCGAAGATTTTGTTTATTTAATTATTTGAGAGAATGTGGGTGCATGTGTGGGAGGGGGAAAAGGGGAGAAAGGGAGAATCTCAAGTGGACTCCACGTTGAGCAGGGAGCCCTTCTTGGGGATTCATCTCACAACCCTGAGATCATGACTTGAGTCAAAATCAAGAGTGGGATGTTCAACTGACTGAGCCACCCAGGGGCCCTGGAAAACGTTTTTAAGAAATGATTAAATATGCCAAGTTTCGGTTGTAATACTAATTAAATCTACTAAGTTCTAGAAGCCATTAGCAATTGTGGACTGAACTGAAGACTTCTAAAACCATTAATTTTTAATAAAAATAAGTTTAAGTATTGGTATTTTCCATTTCTCTTTTTTAATGCCTATCATGTTTATTTCTTCCCTAGATCTTCCTCAGAACTGTGATCCTAACATTCCCTTAGTTGCTCAGGAATTAATGAAAAAGATGATACGTCAGTTTGCAATTGAGTATATTTCAAAAAGTGGTAAAATTCAAGAAAATAGAAATGGTTCAATTGGACCAAGTCTAATATGTAAAAGTATCCAAATGAATCAAGCAGAAAACTCCCTTCAGGAAGAGCAGGAAGTCCCCTTAGACCTCACTGTGAATCGAATGCAAGAACAAAATACTCAGCAAGGTAAGATTTTGTGTGTGTGTAATTCATAATTTTATGTTTTAATATTTAATATACATAAAACCTTAAATTCATAAAAGTTTATTTTAGAAGTAATTTTACTTGCAACTAGCCTATGTGATATGAACTAGAGAGAAGTGCTGAATTTTGTATTTGACTTTGTTTACAGAAGAGGAAATTTGGGTTGCTCTTGGTCTCTTTTCACAATAAAATGTATGGTGAGAGAATCTTCGCAAGCAGCTTAAAGGCAAAGAATACAAATAAAGAGATGTGTAAATTATTTGTAAAATGTTACAGCTGAGAACACTAAGCACTTACTATTTCGTTTTTTACACCTAAGTGAAAAATAAAAAAATAAATGATTTTTCTTCAATTATTTATGATGTAACTGAGGAAAAAGAAAAGTTAATATATATGATAAATACAATCATGCAATTAAATATATAGAAATAGATTTTTCATAAGAATTCTGAATGATGAAGGCTATGTTGGTCTTATCTGATAATTGATTAAAGAAGAGCCATGATTCTAGAGGAAAGGAAGGAAAGGCATTTTAAGTGCTTGTGGAGGATGCCAAATAAGTGTTTGCCTAAAGAATAGAGAACAGATATCTTTTGTTAACACAGGGTGTTGTCAGTCCTTGAAGCCAGGAAAATATCAGCATTAGATTTGATCACAGAAGGCAGTAAGTTTGGGCTCTGAAGAAGAGTATCTAGTCAATGTTTAAAGAAGATAATTTTTTCATTGTATAAAACATTAAAATTAAGGAATGAAATATGGAAATGATTTTCTCTTTTTGCTTGCCCAATTTTAGTTCATGGGAGTTTACTTATGTATCAAGATCTGAGAAATATTAAAATAATAATTAGTTTATTAGACAGAAATGTCAAAGATGACTATGATACGAGGCTTGAGGGAAAAATATATCAACACATAGAATTTTGGAAAGTAGAAAGCATAGGATTTTTAGAATTTTGCTTTCTTTTTGCTTTTCTGTGTTTCATATCCTCCTAGAGCTCTTTGTCAAAGGCAGTTCAGTTTTCTGACAGACTTGTGGTTGACCAGCTCTGCAACTAATTACTTGAACAAGTAACTTTACCTGTTGGAGCTTTAAGTTTCCTCATTTGTTATTTGGCATTAATAATATAGCAAACTCATTAGAGCGATGTGAAAATTAAATTTGAGCTAACGGACTCATAAAAGATAAACACTAGCCTCCATACTCTGTTTACTCTGTTCCTCCTTTTCCTTACTACCACAGAAGAGAGGTCTTAGCAGTAACATTATACTGATCTGTAAATATTTGTGTGCTCATATTAAAGTAGGGCAGAACTTTCTTTGAATAGCCCAGTGAGCAGAATTAGGATCTAGAAATTAAATGGAAACAGATTTCAGGACTATATACAAAAGAATATTTCTAAGAATCAGACATTTCACCAAGTGGAAAGTGGTTACCTTGTCATTAGAGGTATTCAGAAGCATCAGATAAGGGGTTGGAACAAATGACATTTTAAAAGTAAATTTCCATTCCTTACATTCTGTGGTTCTATGAACTTAAGTGATAAGGCAAACCCAAGTAATGATATTCTCGGCAAAGTGCACAGATATGTATGTGAACATCCTTTTCATCCGAAGGTTGAAAAGAGTAATGGTAGTGGATATAAATCTGTACCTTAAATAAATAGTTTCTTGATGATTTTGGTGGATTACCTCATATCTTATATGATTATAGGAATCATTTAGTCTAGTGTGGCTTGTAGTGTAAAAGGCAAGGGAGAGAATTTTAATAGAGTGAGCCAAAGAAATAGATAGAGACCAAATTATGAGAAGTTACACAGGAATTATTAAAGATTTTGACTTTCTTAGGGCCACAGAAAACTACTAGATTGCTTCAAGCAGTGAGTAATAAAATTAGATTTTTGGTTTTTGTAAAGCCATTCTGCTGTGGTGTAGATTGGTAGGCTCTAAGTTTGCATACTTGCACATGAAATCTTAAAACAGCAACAAAAAAGGAGCACATATCCTTTGATGCATTTGTATGTGCATGTGTGTTTATGTATGCACACCAATATCTGTACTGATCTTTCCATAAATTAAAATTTTTAAGGTTGAAATAAAGATATTATAAACAATTTTTAAATTAACTTGCTAATCATGACTTCACTACCAATATGTTACTACACAGTATAGACTTTGGGAGATTTTATTAGTGATGAAAGAAGATATAAATCCATGGTTTTCTTAAGAATTAAAATTTGGGGGTGAGGGGCACCTGGGTGGCTCAGTTGGTTAAGCATCTGACTTCAGCTCAGTCAGGTCATGATCTCAGAATCCTGAGATCAAGCCCCTGCATCACGTCTCTGGGCTCCCTGCTCAGCAGGGATTCTCCTTGTCCTTCTCCCTCTGTGCCTCCCCACACTAGTACTTGCTTATCCTGACTCTCTCTCTCTCTCAAAATAAACAAATAAAATCTTTTTTAAAAAAAGGAATTAAAATTTTTGGCCTGATTTCACTGTTCTTACCTATAATCAATTAAGTGCTATACTAGCAGTAGCAGTGGTCCACTTTTATTTGCTAGTGCTTACATTTTTTGTAGTATTCTAATAGCACACATTTAAGCTCATTGTTCATTCTGTGAGTTACTTTGTTCAAATTAGATAATGTAATCCGTAAATCTAATGGCTAATCTATGTGAATATTTTTGGGTAGTCTAACTTACAAATCTTTAAATTATCAATCAAATGGTTTTGTAGGTAAACTTCATATAACCTTAAAGCAACAGATAATTTCTGTCTTTTACAGACTGTTTTAAAGAAAAGAGAAATACTGTTATAATCCCTATACCAAAAACAGACAAAAATAACAAAAGAAAGAAAAGTTGCAAACCAATCTTACTTACAGACATAGGTACAAAAATCCTAAATAAATATTAGCAAATTGAATATAGTGAAGTATAAAAACATAATAAATAATGACAGGGAGGCACAGATGATTCCACATTTGAAAAACCTCTATCATTTTCCACATTACCAAAAAAGAAAAGAAAAGAGACATATCATCCTAATAGATAAAAAAAATTCTACAAAAGCTGACAAATTTATAATAAAAAATGTTTATCAAATTAAGAGTAAATGTGCACTGCCACTACCAAAAATATCATATCCTAATGATTTAAAGTAATAGATAACAATGCACATGATCACCAGTTTTCAGCATTTTTCAGACCAAAGAGGTCCTGACTTAAGTAGCACAGTGAGAGAAAAAAAATAGAATTATGAAAATTAGCAATAATAAATATAAGGATGAACAAAATTGTGGTTGCTTTACAAACAGCATGGTTGTGTATAGAAAGTATGAAAGAATAGGTTAAACTTTTAGAACTGATAAAAAGTTCAGAAAATATACTGCTCACAAGATCAGTATATATTGCATCAAATCAGCAACCATCCTGTTAGACAGCACAGTTTTTAAAGAATCTCATTTACAATAGCAACAAAAGCAGGAAATGCACCAGAACACCAAAGAATGAAACTATACTGTGTTTTAAACCTTATGGAGGGACGCCTGGGTGGCTCAGTTGGTTAAGCGGCTGCCTTCGGCTCAGGTCATGATCCCAGCGTCCTGGGATTGAGTCCCACATCGGGCTC
>ML102570.1:0-20563 GCA_003697995.1 Taxidea taxus jeffersonii
TAAGTAAATAAATAAATAAAATCTTTAAAAGCAAAACAAAACAAAACAAATGGAGAGAATTCCAGGTTAGCCTTGTCCTAACATGTCTCCCTAAGTGACACTGGGGAGGGGTGCATAACCTGTGCCCTGTCTCGTCTTTGTTGTGGTCAGCAGTGAGCAGTGATCTTATTGCTGCACTCGTCTTCACCAAAAAGTATTGACATAGCATAAGTAGGAAAGAAGGCAAGGATGAGTGAAGAAGCACAGGTACACAAACACTGCACAGGAAAAAGACACTATCAACACTAGAGCCGATTAAACACATGAGTTCCTATGATTAAATCTGAGTAAAATTTATAGTAATACTGATAATGACATGTTAATAATTTTGAAATTCTATGACTGACTTTTTATTTCTATCACTTTCATCATTATAAAAGTACTTTCTGTTTATTTTAATTCAAGTAGCAGAAAAGGTATGAAATCTTTTTTATAAGTCCATCTTCTCCCCAACTTTTCTTGCCTGGCCTACCCAGTTTCCCTAAATAATTCACTGTCAATCCATCTAGATATTCATTCATCTCCATCCACCTAGATATTCTCTGCTCATTCAAGTACTGTTATTGTATACCACAGTACGTAAGAGCATGGGTCCTAATTCCTATCTGCATGGATAAGAGTCCAAGCCATTTATTAGCTGAGTGATACTGGGCAAATTATTTAACTTCTCTAAGCCTTAGTTACCTAATACATGACACAGGAAAAACAGCAGCTACATGAAAATATTGTTGAGAGAATTCATTGAACCAGTATATGGGGTTAATTGTAAACAAACATATATGATTGCCTGTTACTATTACCCATGGAGCAAAACTCTAAAGGAAAAAATCAGGACCTATTGGAAAAATAAAGTTCACTATTGAGAAAAACAAAATAGTCATATTTCTTTCTAATTCATTAGCCAATAAAAATGGCACAATTTTAGATTTATAATTTCATTAGTCATATACTTATAAAACCTTCTGTAAGAAGCAATAAAAGAAAGAGCTCCTAGGGCATTCTATGCTTTAAATCCTGATAAATATGTGATGTTTTTACCAAAACCTGACTGTGTCCACATTAATGTACCATATAGAACTGATCAATGACAACAACATATGTCATTTTTATTATGATGGAAAACAGGTTGAGAAAGGCTGGCCTGGAGAAACCATTATTCAAAATTTAATTCCAATGTCCATTCCTCTGAGATAGGTGTTAATAACACCCTTAACAGAGCTGGTTGCCTTCACCTCACTCTATCCCCACTCTACTTTGCAGATAAGATTTAATGACAACAAATCACAACTTTATGTATCCTACTGTCTTCTACAGGTCACAGGCTTATGAAGAAAGAAGACCCTGATTTCTCTACAGTGTGTTTCTCCAAGCCCTATTGGGTCTAGATAGTGCTTTTACTCTATGGTGCTCCATAAATTTTAGAAGGAATGGAAAGAATGTTGTGATGTATCACATCTTGAAATCAAATATAGAAATACATTAAGATAACTTAGAGATAAATTTCCCCAACTTGTGATATATTTGAAGCATAACCATTAAAGGCCACTTCTTTCCAATTTGCTGCCTAATTCTACTTATCTAGTTTTCTGGTGGAAGTTAATAGCTAAACTATTAGAGAAAACTATTGTTTGGCCAAGTTAAAAGACAGCACCAGAAATTCACATGCAGTTGAGTTATGAGTACCAGATTTTGAGAAGAGATGCCGATTTTGAAAGACTACATGGAAAAAAAGGCACTAAGAGAACAAGAAAAGTGTATTGAAGCCTGCAGTTGAATAGTTCAGGGACTTTTGAGAATATACGTATAAGAACTTTCCAAACCCTCCCTTCTTTATCTTTGTGACAAATTAGCACATGTTGTTAGTTTTTGTTGACTCTCTGTGCTTCAAGAGGTTTATTGCAAGTAATTATACACAGATTTTCCCTTGGCGTCTAGCTGATAAAGTTATAATTCAAATGGGGGAGTCCAGTTCTCAAATGTCTTCACGTAGATACACAAAAAACACTGCACTTTGATGTTCTTTCAGTTTCTATGCCCGGTCCACAGAATATGAGACTCTCATCTTTGGCCTCTCGTGCATAATCCCCTGAGTACTTTAGCTGGCCAGCCACAGACCTGGGCTTTCCAAAGTTACTCTTTCTCTCCTCCTCTCCCCCTCTTTTGGGCAATACTAGCAATAAATATGCCTTGTATTACAGAGTTACATTTTTTCTACCACACTGTAAGCAACTTAGAACTAAATAGTAGTCTTCTCATTGCCTAACAAAACATTTAATAGATCTTTCTTGATTGAAAGAACAAGAGAATGAATGATGTGGTCTCAGTATTTAGATACTATCCTGCAAATTCTCAAAAATGTTAGCTCTTTGCCTAATAATGACTTCAGGCAAGCATTGTAGGGCCCTTGGACGCAAGTTACCCACATGTAAGCTTGACTCCTCACTGTCAGAGGCAGAGAACAACCACACACACACACACACACACACACACACACACACACACACACATCTTTATCCTATTTGGAAAAATTGTTTTCTTCATCCAAACTTAATCAGGTTTCTCTAAGGCAGAAAGCATAAACTGCACACAAGTTCCAACTGTACTACAGTGGTCTCTGCTCTCATACAGTGAATTATAACCACCAGAATCTTTCTAGCAGATGAAGGAGAAACTTCTCATTAAGTTGTTTTTTTTTGTATCAACTACCTACTTATAAAAAAGTTTTGGGGGCACCTGGGTGGCTCAGTGGGTTAAGCCTCTGCCTTCGGCTCAGGTCATGGTCTCAGGGTCCTGGGATGGAGCCCCACATCGGGCTCTCTGCTCAGCAGGGAGCCTGCTTCCCCCCCTCTCTCTGCCTGCCTCTCTGCCTATTTGTGATCTTTCTCTGTCAAAAAAATACATAAAATCTAAAAAAAAAAAAGTTTTGAAGAAATTGATGGCTAAAGATATACATACAAAAGAATCACCAAGGTAAATGTAAAGAACTAGAAAATAGCAAGAAGGTCATGGAAAGGAAGTAATTAAATTGGAAAATCTACCCCAAGTATTATTGTTATCTTTCTTGGTAGTTAAGGCTAGAAGGAATATTAGGAGTTATAATGCTTGTAAAAACTGACTCTAGGGAACTAGCTAGTGAATCTTTCTACATGTAAGAAATTGATTAATATGCAATAATGTCTTCATTTAATGTTGCACACAAGAAAGAAACTTTCCTCATAGTGTTTTCTCTTAATCTAACCACTAATGAAAAGCTTAGGGCAAGATGTTAAATCTTGGTTAAGTGAAAGCATTCCTAGTACAAAAGTAACATGCAAAGTCGTACAGGTCAGGTACAGAATTTCCTGGTGAGTTACCATAATGTAAGGCTGTTCTCAAGGATTGCACAATGAATAATAATTCCTTTTACTGGTGGTTCCCAAATATGGGTGATCAGTAGAACAAATTGGGGAGCTGATGAATCAGCATGTCTGGGAGAGGGGCCAGAAATCTGCATTAAAAAAATTTTTTTTTTCTTTTCTTAAAGATTTTATTTGTTTGTCAGACTGAGATCACAAGTAGGCAGAGAGGCAGGCAGAGAGAGAGGGGGAAGCAGGCTCCCTGCCGAGCAGAGAGCCCGATGCGGGGCTCGATCCCAGGACCCTGAGATCATGACCTGAGCCAAAGGCAGAGGCTCAACCCAGTGAGCCACCCAGGCACCCCAGAAATCTGCATTTTTAAAAAGTAGGAGCCCTTTCACACATGACCCCATGACTCTTTAATCAAGGAATGACTATCTTGCTTCTTCCACAGCATGGAGCACCATTCTACCTCTGCTCGAGACAGGGGCCAGCAGGCACGGGACAGTAACTGCCCACCAACTTATGTCCAGCAGTGTCAATTGATAAAAGGCAGTTCCCTATCTTTGTTAAAAGACAGTTCTTCCCCTTTTGTAAAGGTAGTTCTTTTACTTTTAAAAGATTTTATTTTTAAGGAATCTCCACACTCAACTTGGTGCTCAAACTCAAAACCCTGAGATCAAGGGTCACATGCTCCACCAACCAAGCCAGCTTGGCACCTCGATAGCACTTATACTTTGTAAGAATTCCACTACTTATTAACTTTGATATTTGTGAAGTTATTCTGAGTTGTTATATTTATATATTGTGTTCTCATTTTTAAACTTCAGTGTAAAAGAATACATTAATTACTCTAACAATAAAATTGCAAATATAACAAAAATAATATGCAAAATATACAAAAATACACTGGATGAAATGAACTGGCCTCTGGTAAATGAGCGCAGAGAATGCTGACTGCTTCAGCTATTAGTGCATAATTAACTACGAAGAACATTACAGTTATTACCAAACCCAGTGGTTTCCCAGTAATGTATCCTAGGTAACACCACATTTCGGACACATGGAATGCATGTGGACAAATCTGATTTATTTATTTTGTCTTTCAAAGCTGCTAAAAAGCCTCTAGACCTCTCATGGACTGGCAGTAGGAACCCATCATTGCTCCCTTTCAGAAATGAAATTAGGGTTAGGCTGGGATGCTCTAGAAACCATGCCCGCGCTTCTCTTTCCACTCTACTGCCTTAACTGATGATGTGCCGGCTTATAAATATCCACTCATCATTCTTCTCAGGCAAGAGCACATGAATACAGTTCTATAGCCAGTACTAATTTCTTAGAATAGAACGACACATAGGTTCATTTATTGATGATCATATATCAGGAAATTTACCTAGCATTTCTAGACACATTACTGGAAGAGAGAATAATATAACTCTTCTACATAGAATTGGAGAATATTTGTTTTCTGCAATGTGGAATAAAATAGGAATTTCCATGTCTTTCTGTAGCCCAACCAATGAATATTAGTTTCTACTAGATGGACCCTAACTTGTCCATGTCACTTTATGATGTAAAATTTATTTTTAAATTTTATGTTAAATTGACATGTATTCTGAAGATTTTTAAGGGAATCTGTAATTTTTTATTCAATGACTAAATACTCTGAAGATCAGAAAACCCAAGCAAGACTCATTGTACTAAAACCAAACTACAGGGGCACCACCTGGGTGGCTCAGTTGGTTAAGCATGTGCCTTTGGCTTAGGTCATGATCCCAGGTTCCTGGGTTCAGGTCCCTCATTGGGCTCCCTCCTCAGCAGGGGAGTCGGCTTCTTCCTCTGCCCCTCCCTCTGTCAAATAAATAAATGAAATCCTAAAACAAAATAAAACTACAATGTTTAGACACAAAATTTCTGTAGAATGTTTCATAAATTCAGTTCTTTAGCAATATTCTTGCTGTTTGTCATTATCACTACTGTTATTACTACCAGTCATTTTATTTTATTTTATTTTATTTTTTAATTTTTTTTTAAGATTTTATTTATTTATTAGTTAGAGAGAGAGAGAGCGAGCACAGGCAGAGAGAGGCAGGCAGAGGCAGAGGGAGAAGCAGGCTCCCTGCCAAGCAAGGAGCCCGATGTGGGACTCGATCCCAGGACTCTGGGATCATGACCTGAGCTGAAGGCAGCTGCTTAACCAACTGAGCCACCCAGGCGTCCCACCAGTCATTTTATTTTAAAAGTTAATTTCAATTTAACTTTAATAATCAAACTTGAAAATCAATTTTTTAGGCACTAAGCTATGCAGGTCAAAGTGATTTGACTCTTGGTGCTAAGTTAACAATGATCAACAGTTAGTACTTTTCAATCATTTTGTCTTTTTCAGAGTTCTACCTTTATTACTATGAAGATGACCGAGTTATTAGGGCTCAACTTCCCAACTGAAGCCATGGCCAACCTTGCATCTGCTCTGGGCATTCAGCAAGGCCCTGTGTGGCATGCACATCTGTCACTGCCTGTCACAGGCCTTGCCCTTACATGTTTAAAAACCCCAAGGAAGGAGAGGGTGATATGGGTATTCTTCCCTCCCTATCTGGTTTGGATATTCTTGAAGTAATTTTAAAATAGATCATATAAAGTTCATATAAAAGCCAAAGGAAGGAGTTAAACTGGAAACCCTGACAAAATCAGTTGCTCAGATGCAATAGTTCTGGAATGTAAACGCTGGGAGCAATCCATGATTTAGGCCATCTCCTTCTAAGATTCGTAGGGAAGTTTGGAATAGCCTCTAGTAAACTACATGTTTTAAAGAAGGCTGTATTTTCTTTCATAGATGAAACTTCCTGTGTGTGTGTATGCGTGTGTGTGTGTGTGTGTGCATGTGTGTGTGTGTGTTTTAAAATTTATTTACTAGCAATTAAAAAAGACTTCTCACCTTCAGTGCTTCCATGCCAGCCTGGATGACAGGAGCAAAGACAGTCTCATTTTCATTAGAGTCTGCAAACATCTCTGGAATCTGGTCCAATAAACTATAAGAAATGAATGAGTAAAACTTTTTAAATGTTTGTCATATTTGTAATAAACTTCAAGAAATAAATCACTAGCATTTCAAGCCTAAACACATCTGGTATTTATTTCACACTACACACCTATGGGTGACTTTCATAGGCCATTCCATAGGGAATGATAACCTGGCATGTTTTGGAACCAAAATTTATGATTTGTCTGGAACATTTACAAAAGCACACCCTTTGTAAATATTTTTCACCATTTACATTTTTGATCTCTTAAACTATAAATTCTTAGAACAGTAGCTATATCTTCAGTTATTACCATCATTATTGAATATACTCATCCTTATGCAGGAAATCTCTCTCTTCAGCAAAGAGAAGGGACCAGTCTGGTTGAGCATGAGATTAAAAAAAAAAAAAAAAAAAAAAAAAAATCCTCCTTGAGGCACCTGGAGGGCTCAGTTGGTTAAGTATCTGACTCTTGATTTCAGCTCAAGTCATGATCTCAGGGTCATGAGATCAAGCCCCACATTGGGCTCCATGCTGGGCGTGGAGCCTGCTTAAGACTCTCTCTCTCCCCCTCTGCCCCTCCCCACTGCTGTCTTTCTCTAAAAAACAAAACAAAACAGAACAAAATGCCTACTTTTAGATATTGGTACACATTTAAAATAGAACATAATGGGGCGCCTGGGTGGCTCAGTGGGTTAAAGCCTCTGCCTTCAGCTCAGGTCATGATCCCAGGGTCCTGGGTTTGAGCCCCACATCGGGCTCTCTGCTCGGCGGGAAACCTGCTTCCTCCTCTCTCTCTCTGCCTGCCTCTCTGCCTACTTGTGATGTCTGTCTGTCAAATAAATAAATAAAATCTTCAAAAAAACCCAATAAAATAAAATAGAACATAAATGATGGAGTTTTATAACTCATGTGTTAAAACCCCCTTGTTAATGACAAAACAAAACAATGCATGATTGAGTCAAAACAATTAAAAGCAGATACCTCATTCATATCTAAATTATAAAACATTTGATATTTACTTGTGAATAACAGATTGGGATTCTTGATAGTTGACTAGGAAACCATCCAACAGAGGTACAAAGACTTCTCCAACGTCGGTTACCACCATCATCTGAGGCTGGGCCAAGTTACTCTTTACATTAAAGAAATGCAGCACTTTGTTATATGTGATAAAACCAACTCGGATTGCAGAAGTTTCTTCTTGCTCTTCCCTATGAGGAAAACACTGTGTTTGAAGTTCTTTCACATATTTATAAGAGGTTTCTATCAGAAATTCAGTAAGTACACCTTCTATTAAATATATGAAAGGCATGTTAAAACTTTTGCTCTTAATTATTGTTTACTGGTTTAAAAAATACTGAGTCACAGTAAGTGATAGGGGATATTATAAAAATAAGTAACTTGACAAAAAATTATCAAAATTCTAGGTAAAAAAAAGTCAAACAGATACAAAAATTTATTTCTTTAATATATGTATTCTCAGTCCACAGCAATTACAAGATGTGGGTTTTTTTCCCCCCAAAAAGGTAGGCATATTACATTCTTTATAAACAAAGCTCTCTCAGAAGTCACCAGAAGGTCAGAAGAACAAATGGAACATCTGAAGCAAGACAAAGGCACACTCAGATTACAAACAGATAGCTATTTTTATAAAGAAAGGACTTGCTCCTTCTATGTGACTCTTTCTTACAGATTCTAGAGAATCTCAATAGAAATTCAGAGATTTTTGAAAGCTATATAAATACATAAAATAAATCATATATATGAATTTATGATGTAATTCTTATTAGATAGTCATTTGTGAGGTCACAGCAAGACAATAAAAGTAACAAAAACTCTAAAACCATAACAAAAAATGAAATTTTTTTGAGAAATCCAAGATAAGGCCTTAATCTTCCTGAAAGGAGTTATAAGGCATAAATGTTCTTATTCAAGTCTATATGAAGTACACTCAGAGTTGAATGGTCTAAACCCCAGTTAATATTCACCCAAGTTTCTCTCTCTTTGTCTCCCTTTCTCTCCCCTCTCCTAAAATACTACTGAAGCTCTTACTAATTTTCATTAGTGGATGTATCAGTGCTCGATGGTTACATGAGAGCCACAAAAGATATACGCCATTTTCTTTGATCCTCAGGTAGCAGTAAAACTTATTTTGCTTAGGGACAACATTTTTAAAAAAGAACCTAGTATGCTCAGTTTCTAAACTTTGCACATAGCATAACAAGTTACTTGAGTACAAAAGAAAGGAAAATGAAATATATAGATGAAAGTATCTTAAGTTCAAATTGTTGATCCCACTGCAGACTTCCCAATTTCTTTGATGTTTCAGCAGAGTACAGGCTGACAAACTACTGACTTTAAACTCTATTTCTTCTTTATTTCCTTTGCTAATTGAGGATATTTATTCTTCACTGTGGCCTTCACAAATGGGTGGGCAGTTTAAATAGGTTCTCACAATCCCTTCCAAAAACACTTAGTAAATGTTTATATTCTGGACTCTAGCAAAATTTTTAGAAATGGTATCCTTATTCTTTTTAACTTCACATACACTGACTTAAACACCCTCACACCCCCCTCAATATCCTAAACTATATGATTTCATGCAACAAACCATTATACTATACTGTACCCATGTTCTCCCTCCCCCCACCCCCACCCCACCATTTATTAGAATTTTACTCTTTAAGACCAAGAACAGATACTCTTCCTCTCTCAAAGCTCCCAGATGCTACAACGAGAAGTCATTTCTTCTTCTAAATTTCTATAAATCATTCTCATTAGGCTCTTAGTACATAGAGCCTTATAGTTAACATACCATGAAACCTTGACTATAAACCAATAAAGACCCAAAGTTTATGCCCTCTGCTCTTGACAGGGTCTAGTCTAACATAGGGAGTTAGAGGTATGTTCAGGAGGATTATCATGATGGTGAAAGGCTGTATTTAGGATGGCAAGTTAGAGCCCAAATTGATAAACTGATTATATGCATCTCTTCTGAACTCCTGTTTAGCAATGTCGCCTTCCTAGTTTAAAATTGGCCTGGCTGGAAGTATTTTACACCACAGGAATGAGCAAACACTACAATTAAGGCTTTATTTATTTGAGATGCAGTTTACCACCACACATGGTAAGCTCCCATTTCCAAGTAAACCTTTTATTACATAAGGTGATAAATGTCCGGCAAACCCTGAGGGCATTTATTCTCTTTTAAGAGTTAATTTAGAGTCAATTAAAGCAAAAGACACAAAAGAAAAATTGCAGAGAAGAATCTAGATTGCTATTCCCCATTGGATTTGGATATTTTCAAGTGATGGGAAAGGCATATCCTGGGATTCACAGGGTTCACTTAAAATCTAAATTAACATTTTTAAAAACATCTAATCAGAACATCTCACATTATTGCAAAATATTAGTGTATGTTTTCATAGGAACATATTTTTTTAAAAATTTGTTTGAGAAACAAAGAACTATCTTAAAATTTTCTTATTCAACAGTATAACTGCCTTGTTAAATCATAGCCAGAGGAAATGCAATCTCAACCTTTCCTTCATATTAATTCTATATAAACTTAATAAAGTTATTACATAAGGGATATCAAACAGAACAACATGTTTTTCTTCTTCTGCTTTTCAATTACCACTTCCCTCAACATGTGTCCCTATTATTTTAATGGAATGAATCTGACAGAGCAAAACTGAAGATATTAGTAACTAGATTAATCAGAATATTCCAAAATCAAGCATTTTGAACACTTTAGCTACAGCAGCATTAAAAACAACCAGATAAAAAACTCAACTGCTTCATCTGAACAACAGATGAAATATTTCAAATCTTTTCTTTCCTGTTCCAGAGAAACCAGACAGAAATGTCATCTAGCAAAATTAAAGATGTAAATTCAAAGTTAAATGGTAAAGAATGGGGCCTTTACTTTTCAAAAGATTAGTTAAGAGATGAACATACCTTAGACATTAATCAAGACGATGTATTCTGTGCTTAAAAAGGGCTATTTGGCATATTACCTGGTTCAAAGAAGTAAATCAGACTGTTGGCAATCTTAAAAATATAAAGTTATACACATACAGAGCCCAAAACAAACTTCAGGGAAGAAGAAAAAGAGCAACTGGATTTGTTTTAAAAGATAAAAGAAGAAAAGGCATTTTGGCTTCAATTAAAACTTTTGAGAGAGATACTTAAATAGTAGCAGGGAATAACTAGTAGTATCCTTCTTTTTTCTCCTATCTTTTGCTAAAAGTTACAATCTGCTCCAATGGGATAAAAAAGTCATGATGACATCTAAGGAAGGAAGGAGTGTGGTTTCATGACTTATATCAACAGGCTATACACTTCGTATTACCACTGTGCTGGAAAGGAACAAGGGGTGGGTGAGGTTAACTATGAGAAGAGGAGAGCCTAATCTAACCAGTTTGAGAGAAGGTAAAAGAGAGAGACATCACTTCCAGAAATTAAAGTAGTTTTCTTTCATATTATTCAAGCTCCAAGTTCAGATTTAGAATTAAAACAGCCCTGTGAGAGAAGTCTACAAGATAGATGATATCCAGGGACATGTGGGTGGCTCAGTCAGTTAAGGGCCTGCCTTTGGTCATGATCCCAGAATCCTGGGATGGAGTGCTACATCAGGCTCTTTGCTCAGCATGGAGCCTGCTTCTCCCTCTGCCCCATCCCCCACCCATACTCACACACACTCTCTCTCTCTCTGACAAATAAAGAAAATCTTAAAAAAAAAAAAAAAAAAGGATGGCTCCTTTAAAAAAGAAAAAAAAATACACGATATTCAGCAGAAAGTCCACACTTCTCAAGTATCGCTAAGAATGAGGTAACAGAAGCTATAGTCATAGTTAGCTGGCATCACATGCCTTTCTTATGCCCCATCTTCAAATTGCTCCCATTTCATTCTTCATTTTAGAATTCAGTTTGAAATCACCTCAATGTTTTTTAAACATCCCCATGGCTTTTCCAAACCATCCTTGAGAATATTATGATTTGGGCTTCGTAGATACAAACAAAGCTACTCCTAGGAGGTCCAGAGTTCACTCTTTGAGGTTCACATGCACCAACGCAGCAGCCACATGCAGAACAAATATAGAGGAATGGGCACCCGAGGACTTAGGAAGCCCTAAGGGCTACAGACAACCCATCCCTCAAAGCATCCCTTTCCAGAACAGAGATCACTTGTGTTCAGGAGACAGGGAGGGGGTGGAAGATGTTGAGCCTAGTGCAGACATTAGGTTTCAGACACGATTCCTTAGCCTTTTTCTTAACCATTTTTCCTCTCATAAAGGATCTCCTTACTAGATGTTACTTCCCACCCTAAACAACTAGTTTGCACACTATAAAATGTAGCCATGTTTGCTAAAATACCTTTCCACCTTTCCTTTTGTGCATTGCCTCCTGCAGTGGCAAGGAAAGTGATTTGCCTTGTGCTAGTACCTGGAGGCAGTAAAGCAGCAAAAGGGTCTGACGGTGTAGAAGGGCAAAGGGACTGTGGCTAAAAAGCACCATCTCTGCCCTAAGACAATAATTCCATCTCCTGGCATCCCTTAGAACTCTACCACAACCCACAACTACCAGTTTCCGTTGGAAAATCAACCTCTATGAAAGTGAATACCAGACTTCCAAAAGTCTTTCCCATAACACTGTTGGGATTCTCCTTATAACTTATAATGTATTTTGAATATTGTTTACCATAGCATTAATTTTTATCAGTTTGTTCCTTTTGCTTTGTACAAAAGATAACTGTGGACTTTTTAAGGACGCAAGAAAAAAACAGTGCTGTTTGATTTATAAATATTTGTTCAATGTCGTCATTAGCAAAAGATACCCATGGGTCATTCAGCACTTGTTTTCTGGCCAATGGATTAAGTCAGTAATATTGTACAAATTCTGAAAATGATGGGGGTTCCCTTACTTTGGAAGTTTTTCCAGCACAGTCTTCAGTTCTTCACATATGAGCTTCACGAGTCCATTCTTGATGTTACTATATGAAACATCAATCATGAAGATAAAAGCTGGTGGGTTGGGAGGCTTATTCTTCTACAGAGAAGCAAACAGATCACACAAATGTAATTATAAAGTATATACACTACATAATCAAGTCAAAACATTCAGAAACTCCTGAAGATCATCAAACTTTTTGTTTAATATTTTAGGATATAACATCTGTGGAATTAAATCATTTTCTAGAACACTGTCTCTAACGCTATAAAAAAGATAAAAGCTGTTTGTTTTCCAGGGTATGACCTGTGGCACACTATTGAGTTAGACAGGATTATGATATCTACTGGAGAAGCTGCCCTTTTGTAGCACTCCAAAGACCTTATCACTACAATTATCCAAGAGTGAGTATGGTCTGGTGGCCAGCCTTGCTTATAATCTTGTCTTCTCAGAAGAAATGTGTCTGGTACCCTTGACAAATTGTGCCCCCAAGGAGTACACACAATAATTAGCATTTGTCTTGAAACTCGTAAAACTGCATTAACTTGATAACACTATTTTCAAATCTTTTCCTTTATAAGTTCTTTCAGTTTTAAAGATATGAAATTATATACTAAAATATAATTGTAGGGTTATCTGGGTGGCTCAGTCAGTTAAACGCCCAACTTTGGCTCAGGTCAGGTTCTCAGGGACCTAGGATCAAGCCCCAGTCAGGCTCCCCGCTCAGCAGGGAATCTGCTTGTCCCTCTGCCCCTCCCCCTGTTCATGCGCTCTCTCACTCTCTCTCTCAAATAAATAAATAAAATATTTTTAAAATGATAATAAAGTATAACTGTATACCTTAAAATTATACCATATTGTCAAATACTTACCTATATCTTACATATTTATGGTTAAAAATGGAATATTGGGCCTTTTCTCTATCTATTTAAAAAAATCACTATAACATAAAGCAGCTGTTATATAAATGTTTTGTATCTGTTGGTCCCTTCACTGGCTGGGGTTCAAAGAGCTCTTAGGAAGTGATTCTTCAGTTGGGTATTACAAAATATTTAGAAAACAGAACCACAGGCAAACTTAGTGACTCAAACTAAAACAAGAGTTCAGGTTAATTCAATTTTTAACTTTACGATAAATCACAAGAATGTTCTAAAATAAAACTGTATTTTACTTATAAAATTAGATGATAATGTCTCCAAATTATCTTACTAATTCATTCTATATCCACTATAAGGCTAGATATAACACTGTTCTAAAAAAGTCTGTCATTTGAAATAAAAAAACTGCAGGACTTAAAAATCTTCAACATAAATGCTTCATTGCTTTCCTACATTCAAAATCAGACCAACAAAGAAAAGAAAAAACTCTACTGCTGTCCATCTAGCTTTTTTTTTTTTGCAAATCATTTCTGATTCCCACCTAATTTGTAACATAACATGCAGTGATTTATAGCAAATAAAAATAACAATCATTTCCATTAGTTAAGCCAAAGCCTCTTTTTGACCAACCCAAATGTGCCTTACTATTCTTGTGTTCTCTCTCAAGTTCGGCATTACCAGTTCCCCCAGTGAATAGTTTCCATAAATCCAACACACACATCTCCACGGAATGCTTCCTTAACTGTAACTAGTTTCCTATGCATGGGAAACCAATTCCTCATTCCTCTAAATGACATTCTCTTCCAACATCTCTATCAATAACATCACTACACACCAACTCAAAGGCTTAAAAACATGAAATTAGATCTAACTATTCCTTTTCTTTCCATCACTGAGTCCCACTGATTATCCTTTATGAAATGATTCTTTCACATGTTTTTTTTGTTTGTTTGTTTGTTTTTTATTTATTAGTTAGAGAGAGAGAGAGAGCGAGCACAGGCAGACAGAGAGGCAGGCAGAGGCAGAGGGAGAAGCAGGCTCCCTGCCAAGCAAGGAGCCTAATGTGGGACTCGATCCCAGGATGCTGGGATCATGACCTGAGCCGAAGGCAGCTGCTTAACCAACTGAGCCACCCAGGCGTCCCTCTTTCACATGTTTTATCTGGTTCCTACTCTTAACCATCCAGAAGTTTGAAATCTCAAGCCTAGAAGACTCTACTGACTTCATAACTGGCTGCTTGAATTAATTATTCCACTCTTTCAACCCAACTTGCTTTGTCCAGCCAAGCCTAACAGGTATGAATTTTACAAAAACCTGGTTTTCCATGACACCTTACCAAAACCACTCTGTTAAGAGTTAACGACCCCCCTGACTACAAATGACGGACTTTAAGTAAAATTCAGCCCTCATCCTAAATCTTTTTTCTCTCTCCAATTTTAGGCATGGCAGACCACCCTCACTTTTTTAGTTGTCAAGGCACTGTGGTGTCATTTCCGCTCCCATTTTTCTGACTGCTGCTTCTGTTTTTCATTTTCTTATCTTTCTGCAAAGGACATCCTCTTCTCTTTTCTTACCACATGGTCCATCACAGAAATCTCATTTATACATTTTTAACCAGCACCTCTTTATAGGTGACTCCTCACATTCTTTCTCATCCTGGTGTCTTTTCTGAGCTCCAGACCAGCATTCTATTTAACTAAAGCACACCTCCACATAAAGGACCTGCCAGGATCTTCACTCCAAATTTTAGCAGGTAAGACAAGATTTATCCCACTGTATGGCCTTCCCTATAAGGAACTTAGAGAAAGCATGATCCTCAAAAATAATCTGAGTTTCAAATCTCAATTTCTCCATGGGATTGTCCACCTTTCTTAACCATCCACCACCAGTTAACTGTGAAGCCCTTATGGTTCCAGCACCCAAATTTAGACCCTCATTTCCAAAATCACTTCTAATTGTGGTAAAATATACATAAAACTTAACACCTTGACCATTTTTAAGTGCATGGTTCAGTGGTATTAAGTACATTCACACACATCACCAGTATCCATCTCCAGAATTCTTTCTCTTCTAAGACTGAAACTTTGGGGGCACCTGGGAGGCTCAACGGGTTAAGCCTTTCCCTTCGGCTCAGGTCATAATCTCACGGTCCTGGGATCGAGCCCTACATCGGGCTTTCTGCTCAGCAAGAAGCCTGCTTCCCCCTCTCTCTGCCTGCCTCTCTGCCTACTTGTGATCTCTCTCTCTCTGTCAAATAAGTAAATAAAATCTTAAAAAAAAAAAGAAAGAAAAGACTGAAACTTTGTGACCATTAAACAATGACTTGCCATTCCCCTCTCTCTCCCGACTCTGGCAACCACCATTCCATATTTCTATATTCTTATCTCCATGAATTCAACAACTCTAGGTACTTCAGAAAAGTAAAATCATAGTATTTGTCTTTTATGTGACTGGCTTATTTCACTTAGCATAAGTTCATCCATGTTTAACATTGTCTAAATTTCTTTCCTCTTAAGGCTGAATAATATTCCATGTATGTATATACCACATTTTGTTTATCCATTTATCCATGTGTGGACTCTTGGATTACTTCCATCTTTTGGCTATTTTGAATAACGCTGCTATGAACATGAGTACGCAAATACCTTTCTGAGACTCTGCTTTCAATTATTTTGGGTATATATTCAGTCATTCTATTTCTAAATTTTTGAGGGACTGCTATATACCCTTCAGCTTCTCTTGTTGGAATACTGCATTAACTTCTAATATCCCCCTGCCTCCAATCTCTTTCCTCTCATTACACAGACTGCTGTCAGAATAAACGGTCCAAAGACACAATACAGATCACAATGCTAATGCCTCTGAAGACAGAATGCTTACTGAGAGTCCTCAGAGTCAAGCACAGAGTGTAGCACAAAAGAGTGCTCAGTTCTGCTGACTGAGTGAATAAATGTGTGGTTGGATGGATGAGTGGATTAAGGAAACAACTCCCTCTTCACCTTTAATGGTCCTCATCACCTACTGAATTAACAAATTCCTCAATGGCCTGGCATTTACAACTCCCCATAATACTCATTTAACAAACATGTATAAAAACCAGGATATAAAAGTTATGATGCCAAACCCAGTGGTTAGTCTGTATCTCAAAACAATTTCCCAGCTTTACTTCCCATTATTCCCCAATACACATTCCTTCAACTAATTTAAATGTTTGCCATTTTCAAAACATTTCCTACCCAGAAGTCACAGTTTAGTGGGCCTGGGCCAAGAATTTGGCCAGAGAAGTATTTTGTTTGGCACAGTGTTTTTGTTTTTGTTTTTTTTTTTAAAGATTTTATTTATTTATTTGACAGACAGAGATCACAAGTAGGAAGAGAGGCAGGCAGAGAGAGAGGAGGAAGCAGGCTCCCCGCAGAGCAGAGAGCCCTACGTGGGGCTCGATCCCAGGACCCTGAGATCATGACCCAAGCCGAAGGCAGTGGCTTAATCCACTGAGCCACCCAGGCGCCCCTGGCACAGTGTTTTTTAAAAAATATTTGAATATGAATGTGTTTTGGGGGAAAGGGAACATCCCCTCCAATTATCCTAGTTCCCATACTAACTCCATCCACGTCACTCATCTACTATACCTGCCTAGTCCCTGAAGAAAGCAAAGTTGCAAATCCTCTGCTTCTACTCACTATTTTGTTTTCCCTTCCCTTTCCTTATGCCCAAACTCTGCTCATGGTATAACCAGCTCAAAAGTCACTTACTCTTTGATCTTTCCTGATCCTCCAAATCATACATCATCATTTGTCCATTTCCTTATGGCACTAGGATTAATGGACTCATATGGTATTTATCATATTTGGGTTTATATCATAATTATATACTTATTGGGTCTGGACATAGGAAGTACCTTGAAATCAGGTTCATTATCTTTCTAGTTTTGGTATCCCTCACAGCATATAACCAAGTGTCTTGGGTATGTTTGGTATCCATTAAATGTCACAGTGAATTAAAATTAAGTGGAGAGATGATATTTTTATTTAGAAAAAAAAAAAGATGGGCTTGGAATGGGGTTTTACATTTCAGGTACACCTTGTGTGTAGATAGAGTCTGTAAACTTCTAAGTGAAAAACTCCCAGTTATATGACAGAGTTGGGGTATTTTTTCCCAGGGGAACCCCATGGAGATTTTCTAAATAATTGCCTACTAATCCACAGTATATAGATAAAGAATAGGGGTTCTATGGTCACGCCAACACCGTTTTCAGTCTGGCTCCAGCACTTCCTAGGTGTGTGATTTGAGGGTGGCACTTAAGCTCTCTGGGCCTCAGTTTTCCCATGTAATGGTGGTATTGACTACATGGGTTAACTTGAGAACTAAATGATACAACATATAAAAAGCACTTAGCATAGAGCATCACACATAATAAATATCAATGTTAATTTTGTTATATAAAATTGGTATCAAGACAAACTAAAATGAATAGGAGGAAATATAATTTTGTATTTCTAAATTTGCATGGTGTTAAAAAACACATGTACAAATTAAATAAGCTCTTTTTCATTGTCCAAATCTCTAAGACAACTCATTATTATACTTTATTTACATTTTGAATTATAATTAAATTTGAAGACACTTAAACCATCTTTTATTTTAAATCTTACTTGGAATAATAAAAGGCAGATTAAGCTTACAAAAAAAATCTTTAAAATGTACTTTTTTTTTTTGTATATTTGGTTCGTTGCCTGTTGTGTGAAATTTCCCATCAATTAGACATCTGGAACATTTCCAGATAACAGAGTTTGAAGATACTGAAACTTTTGTTCCCAGAAATAGACTTGACTCTCTGCCTGAGTTTCTACTAAAAAAACATAAGATCAAGATAATATAGCCTTTTTGGCAGAGAACTAGAAGCTGAGAGCACAGTTGTATTTATACTATGGTTGTAAAGATCAATCAATAAATTTTCCATCACTAGTTATAATGGCTTTATTATATTTAATTAGAGCTTGAATATTTATGGTCTACTTAGACCCTCATTTCCAAATTCACCTTCAGCCAAGAGCAATAAAGAACAAATAAACTGCCTAAAAGTAGTTGGTACTTCAGGAATTTTTCATTTGATATAAGGCATTTACACCAAAAATGTTCTTATGTTTCTCAAAATATGTTCAAATGTAACATTTTGAATAAATAAAGCATTAACTTTTCTTTAATAACTAACTCTATGTAATGTGGTTAAAAAATCATACAAAACACTAAAATAAATGTAAAAGTTACATTAACTAAAAAAAAAATTAAATCCAATCAATTGAAAAAAGCTTCTATTTAGGAAACATGTTCTTTGTAATTTATACTCAATAATGTGGACTGGTCCCCTTGCAAACATCTGTGATAAAAATTCTGTGGGTCAGAGGCTGTTTTCTGAGAACTGGGCATCAGTAAGCATTCGTATTTGGAAGAGGAAGTAAGAAAATCAGTCAAAATGACTGTTTCTTCAGGTCTACATGTGGTTACTTCAGACACAAGCTGAAATCTGAACTGATACCCAAGGAAACGTTTCCAAATCACCAAAGAATTTTAAAGCCCTGTGAGTTGCCCATATGATGCCACTCTCACTGTGACATTGGAAAAGGGACATAGCCAGTCCTGGGAATAGTAACAGACCTGCCAATTCATTCATTCATTCATTCATTCATTCATTCATTCATCCATTTACTGATTAACTGTCTTCCCTGTACTAGACACTGTGGTGGATGCCATGAAGACAGCCAGGACAAGATTCTTGTCACCAAGGATATCAAAATCTATGAAGAGGGAAAACACTTAACAAGATTTAAATTTCATGGGGATAATTGCTAAAACAAATATACAGACCAAATTCTATGTGAAAAAAACAAACAGGAGATTTAGTAAATATTCACTATGATGAAGCCAAAGAAAATTGTTCATGTGCACACTTGCACACACACTCACATAAAATAAAATTTCAGCCAGGTATTACAGAACGTACATTACATAGAGATGTAACAGGAGAATGCAAAGAGAGTCTGGTCAAACCATCTTACCTAAAAGCATGGAGTTGTAAGAAGGAGTGATGAGTTCAGAGTATGTGGTGAGTGTTTTGTACAACTGAAGGGGTGGCTGAGGTGATATGATAGAGGCCAACAGCTAATGGTCTTATAAGGAAAGCTATACTTTTTAATTTAATTTTTTAGATTAAGGATATGGGGAGGAATCTCATGCTTACATTTTAAAGCAAGGAAACCAGAGGCCAGAACCCCAGGCTCCCACATAGTCCAAGGGGAATTCTAAGAGCTTTAAATTATTATGGTGACAACTGGTGTGCAGAAAGGAGGTAGAGAAACCTGTCCTAGTCCTATTGACATACTGGCTGAGCATCTGCCTTGGAAGAGAAAATTTCCCGAGATTGCTGACAAAACAAATAAGGTTGAGGCACTATATGGAACTGTTGCTTTAAGAACTCAGAATATTTTATCTGATAGGGACATAAAAATTAAATTATTGTTTTCTATTTCTGGCACCACTTTTTAGTTTTTAAAAATAATCAGTGCTCTGAATAGTTTGGCAATTTAATCATGTTAACAGCCTAGAAGCCCTGATCTGTGTCTGAGGCATTTCTACATACCCATGACACCACCAAAATGCTTTGTTTGTGAATCAAGATTCAGTTCTTTACATATGAAAGTTATTCACTTGAATTTGACATCAATGTATAAACACTTGGAAATCCTGGGAACACTTACTCTGCAGTAATCCAAAGTAGCAACATATTCATAAGATCCTAGAGATAGTTCTGGCTTCTCATAGTGGTCCAGCCTTCTCCCGATGTGGTCCAGATGTTGGAAGTAGAATGGTGGAACTAATAAAAACAAAATAAGAAAGGAAACCTTTGTTTTCATAACACAGACAACTTAATAAGTTCTTAAAATTTATTATGGGAGGAAAAGAAGTAGTTGAGGGGGAAAAAGTATTTTAAAGCTAGAAGGCAGTATATTTGAAATATCCACTATTTAAAAAGCATGTGGAAAGGACAAAGGTTTTCTAAAAATCCTCTTGACTCTCCTGCAAGTTACCGATGACATGTAACATTTATGGTTTAGACCATTGTGAAGAAACGAGATTAAAGTGCTTGTGTTTTTAAATTGTCACAAAGAAAATGCAATTCTATTTAATTACCTCCTTTAAAAGGAATTCTGACTTTACTAACTACTTATATTTTCAATATACCTAACAGAAATATACATTGGTTATTTGGACTCTACTATTAACTACAATATTTATTATCCTTTAATTAAGAGATGTCTTCAGCCATGGAAAGTTTGCA
>ML102570.1:20573-72247 GCA_003697995.1 Taxidea taxus jeffersonii
GGAGGGAGAGGAAACATGATGGCTTAATTTATCATATAAACAAAAAAAATTGATGAATATGAGCTAATATGCATTTTCTATCACTTTTCTTTAAGAAAGGAGAAATATAAAAAAAAAGGGGGGGGAGTAATGTAGCCAAAATTACATGTTTGGAGTATTTAGATAAGACTTTTTCAAAACTTTTAAAACTGTACCAGAAAGTAATGGATTATGGAACATAGTAAACCAAAGAAACTTAGATCTCATTCCCATGTTCAAATACTTCAATTTACCTCAGTAGTTCAGTTTTGGATTAAGAAAAGTGACTTCTGGTGGATGAGTTCCATGATAGCTATACACACCAGATTTTACAATTTGGGCTCTTCTGTTTTACCTGCATTTTGTAGAAATATTTTCCTGAAAGTCAATGATGCTCTTATTTTCCCAAACAATGAATAATATTTTAAAGATTTTAATCTTCTCTTTACATGTCTCATATGTCCCCCCTCTTTCCACTCTCTCATAAATATATACACACACCAACACAGTATATATCTTCACATTTACAGTGAGATAATTTTGAAAGAAACAAACATTTGGGATTGGGGGGTGGATAAAACTGAAACCTAAGCTAAATTTAGGAAGAATTTAACTGTCCAGGAAATCCCTTAGGCAACCGTTATCCTAGTCAGCACAGGTGTTTTTGCTTGCTAGCAATACTAAAAGCAAGGATAATTTCCAGTAAGTATCCAAACAGTGATTTTATAAGAACATATGTGTAAGAAAGAAAATATTTTCTTTGATATAGAACATGGAGATGCAAGTAAATGTCAGATGCCTGGATAGAGGGGACTCCAAAATGCACATCCTAGATTTAGCTTGGTTCCTAGATAGTCATTTCCTCTTTTATTTACTTTGTAACTCAGTCAGCTACAAAAACATTTACACACTAAGGAGATGCTCAATAAATGTTAAAGCATATAGATCTCTATTCTGAAACTTTCATCAAATTACTTGTCTCCAAAATTCTAATTTACTTCCACATATAAATGATACTGAGTAATGAAAATATCATATTAAATATGTATTTAGTGCGAAAATGTTCCAGGGACTGTTTTAGGTCTTGAGAGTGCAATAGTGAGGAAAAATCATGGAACTTAACTGGGAGAAAGACAACCAACAAATACACAAATACAAAACTGCAAGCTGTGACACATATGAGAGGAGCTACAAGGAGTTTAAACGTGGGATATCCTGGGAGGCTCCCCTGAGGAGGTAACTTCAAAATGAAATCTAAAAGTTGAATAGAAATTAATTAGGCTAAAAAGACAGGATAGTGTGTGTGAGAGATTAAGGGGAAATTATTCCAGCAAAAGTCCATGAAGCTTATGAAAAACCAAAAGCTATATAAATGTTTGTGCAATGGTGAGTGCTTACCACTTGAACAATACAGATAGAAAATTATGATATACTACCAAAAAACAGGTACCATGTAACATTTCTTTTTAAAAATGTAAGTGAGCAGCTAACTCTTTCCACTTACATATGAATATAAATGTGAAGGTTATATCAATTTCCTTCTTCTTAGGTAAGATGTACAGCTAGAATCACTGAAGGTATATGATAACATTCCTCTTAAATGTATACATTCCAAGTAAACTTAAATGACTGTAGTTCATATTTCTCCTCGTTCTATACAGCACATTCTCCAAATCAATGATTGCCGAGTTAAAATTCCATGGAGGAATTTAACACTGTATAGCAAATAATTATACTAATAATGATAAAGATGATAACAAGAGTAACTATCATTCCTTATACCAGCTTACTATTTTTAAGCAGATATCAGGTAACTAGAGTTATCATAATTTTATTTAAGAAATGAGGCCCTAAAAGTTAAGTACTTTCAAGGTCACACTACCAGAAATGGTGGAGTTAATCTGTATAGCCAACTGCATCTGACTCCAACATTTGCTTACTTTACTCATAATTATTTTCAACTGCTGACAAAGAATCACTTCAAAAATCACTTGTGCTTCAGAGAAACTTAGGTGTCATGTTCAGACATGAAAAGTTTGCATAATGTTTTCTTTTCCCTCTCCTTCCCTCCTGCTCTCCTTCCTTTCTTCTCAAAATAGGATTTTGTTTAAAAAAATATTTTTGGCTTTTTATCAGTGGAATGCCTGTTTCAAATATAAAACTTTAAAATATTTTGTTCTCTCATACTTGATCACTAAGAGGATATCAACTGCATAAATTATAAGCCCTTGTATTACCTAAATATCCATAAATTTGGAGTAAAGTTAGAACCATGAAGCAAGGCATAAATAGTGTATTTTCACTGATTCTAAAATCTCATTAATTTTAAGAGATACAAGAACTTCCAATTGAACAGGACACAATGCTAAGAAGTCACTGTTAGTAAGAGATCTTCCTATTTTAGAAATGTCAAAATGTGAGAAAATGTGGGCCTTAGAATTGATGAAAATGGTAGCAAGAGGCTCTAAAATATTTCCTCTCCAGGGTGGGTGTTCTGCGTCCAGTGAGATTGGTCTTGGCTCCTATGTTATGGATGCCACACACTCAGTCACCAGGCATGGAAAGTCATAAAACTCACAGTCCCTGAGAATGAAATCAAGGCAGACTGTTTTCTTCTTTATTCTTATTTCTCTAGAAGGTATTCTCCATTTAGTAAAAAAATGAAGATTTCCGTGAATAATTCGGTGACTGAGAAAATAAGCTTGGTGCATTTATTGTCTACACTGTAACTTAAAATAGAATTCTAATAACCTTTGCCCTGACAAATGTAACTCCCCCTGTAAGTCTGCTGTAACACCATTCTAAAAAGGGGCAACATTCTGTTCTTCAGCTGCCAAACTTTTCATAGCACTGTATAAACAGTGACCAAAATCGTTAAGGGGTAAGATTCAGTTTCTAAAGTAACTTTATAAATTAAAGTATTTTAAATGTTATATTCATAGTTCTATTTCTATTTGAGTACATGTATTTTATTTTTCCAAGTTTTTATGTTAATACCCTCTAAAATATTGCATTAAAGCAGATAACCTCAGATTATAATGCACATATTAAAAATAGATCAGGCTCTTGAAGCTTTCATTCCAGAATAATTTTTTTTAAGTATCTAGCATATATTGTTTAAGATTTTTAAAATTTATTTATTTGATAGAGATCACAAGTAGGCAGAGAGGAAGGCAGAGAGAGAGAGAGGGAGAAGCAGGCTCCCTGCTGAGCAGAGAGACGGATGTGGGGCTTGATCCCAGGACCCTGGGACCATGACCTGAGCTGAAGGCAGAGGCTTTAACCCACTAAGCCACCCAGGTGACCCTCATTCCAGAATAATTTAAGTTATAAGTATTCTTAAAGTTTTTTAAAGGACACATTATTATGTCATAATCAATTCCATTTCAGGATATGTTTTTCACTAAAGCTGGCTATAATCGGGCCAGCTTTATCTATGTAAAATACAATTTATATATATATATATACACACATATGTATATGTGTATATATATAATATAATTTATAAATTTTTATAATTTATCTATGTAAAAATGCACAGTCTCACAATATTCATGTGCTTTTTAAATGAATAAAATACTCCAGATTTCTTTTATTAAAAATATAATATAGACAAAACCATTTTGGGATGGGTTGTGCAATTTGTTCATAAGAGATTCTAGTAACATATAGGAAGTGTGATAAATTCTTGGTAATCCACGCTGAACACACAATAGAGTGGAAAAGAAGGGTAGACACTAGCAGCTTTCTAGATCTACAGGACATTAGAGCCAGACTGCTCCTTCTTGGCAATAAAGGCCCAAGGTCACAATACAAGCCACAGCAGAGACCTAAAGTCATTTCCTGGCTTCAAACCCAGTGTTCCGCCATTTGGTTACTACCTATTGTACTTTGGAGAAAATAGTCAATTTTTATTGGTTCCTGAAATATCGTTATTATGATCAAAATTTCTTCCTATTTGTTTCACTGTTCTGCTCTTTATATGAAATATAACCCCTCATTAATATATGATTAAATACACTGAAATGTGTATTCATTTGTATGTACTAGAATATATCTACCATCTCTCAAGTGATTTTTTTCGTTACAGAGTTTGCTAGAGGGGTGAATGGGTTTAGAAGGGAAATCTGTAGTCATTCAAAAGTACAAAATAAAATAGGATAGCCAAAGTAAGATAAAAACTTTACTTCATTAAGTGACATATTTACCAACAAGGAACTTAATAATTAAGACATACTGTGGTAGGGACACCTGGGTGGCTCAGGTGGTTAAGCGTCTGCCTTAGGCTCAGGTCATGATCCTAGGTTCCCTCTCCCTCTGACCAGCCCCACCCCACCACCGCTCATGCTTGCTCACTCTCTCTTTTAAAAAAAGACTTAATGTGCTAAAAAAATATTAATTGAGAGGCCTAAATATCTAGAAATCAACCACCATTCTGTAGTTCGGTTTATCTTTATCTTCTAAACCTATTAAGCCCTGAGAGTGCATTTCCATTAAGCCCTGAGAGTGCATTTCCATTAAGCCCTGAGAGTGCATTTCTTCAACTAGGACCTTTATTGCATGCCCAGCCCAAGGCTGGATTTTGGATGGTCTTTGCCTTTAAGGAATAGTAAACCATAGCTTAAAGTCACAAGAGTTCACGAAAAGAGGTTAAAGACAGATACTTCAAGATAACTCACGAGCTTAAAGGAGCAAGAAGCCCATTGCTAAAACCACTACCAGCAAGAAAAAGCTATTCTATGTGTTTAATTAAATAACCTCAACAAGATCATTTATAGGCAGATGTAGCCAAAGAAGCTGGAACTTGAAATCTCAAGTTCCAGCAGCATTGCTCCCAGCTCTACAACTTAATAGCCTCAGAACCTGTATAGCTTCTACATCTACAAAACTGGGATAACACCTACTTCACAAGCTGCTATCTTCCTGAAAGATAACATACAGACATAATACCAGAGTGAGACCATTTTTCCCCCCGATGCATTAAGCCACAGTGTAAACTCCGCCAAGACTGTCAATTCACACCAGCAAGACAGGCTGAAAAGTCAGACGCATGACAACCAAGCAATCACTCCTGCAGGTGATACATGTCAAATTCACCCCTGACATAAAGTGTTCGTGTTGGGTTTGACCTCTGACAGTCTTTTCCTTTTTTCTTAACCCCCTTTGTCAGTTCTTTGACATCCATTCCTTTTTCTCTCCAATGGCTTCTTCGTATTGCTGAATCTATCAGAATATGACTCCTCATTAAGAAGAAATAATTTAAACAGTATTTAATGATAGGATAAACTTCTTTAAGTCATAAGTAAGGTAAAACTTCCTTGAACCTAAACTCCATAGAATAAAGACGTCCCCATCAGAGTTTTTTTCACACTGCCCAAAAACTTAGCTGGGTACTTGCAAATTTTCTGTAGGTCACAGACACGAGTAACTGGTCTTGTTTTTCCCCCATATCCCTAAAGTTCACCTCAGTTCCTAGCACAGAGTAATTAGGGGATTATAAATCAAGTGAAATTTAAAGGGTTGGATAAAAGTTTAATGCACTACATTAATTCAACAAGAAAGGAAATTACTTTGACTATCATATCCATTCATAATCTAAAAAAATATAAACAGATATTTCTGAATCTAGTCACAGATGCAGGAAAAGCTTCTGCCATCTGATTTATAGGTGACATAACTTAATGTCAAGTATAATCAGATGTATGCACTTGTCAAAAATATAAAGATTTCCTATTTTGAAGAAAATGCAAAATTAAATATAATCCTTAATCCTTTTGCATTGGAAGTCTATTTCATGTCTACCTTCATTCTTAAAATCCAGCATCAAAAAAAAATCACAAATTACTTAACAGAAGAGCTTACAAGATAACCAATTATTTTTCCTGAATAAATACCTCATAATTAACTTCCCTGAATGTGGCAATGGGTTTCACTTGAAACACACACACAAAATTAAAATTTACAGTAAGGAACATCAAATCTTAAACAATGATGACATATGTATGCCCTTGGAAATAGCAAACAACTCCAAAGCAAATGCTCACAGGGAACATTCTCTAATCATAGCTGCTTGGATTAGGTTTATTTTCATAGGCTGTTGCTAACACAATGGCATGCTTTAAAAGGTTCTGTCAAATAGAACCAACTAAAAAAAAACCCAACTGTATTAAATCTTTTTTAAAAATCTGCCTCATCCAGCTCATCAGCACAGGGTAGCAGTGACAGTCCCCAGGGCCAGCAGCTCACCTCACTGAGGCCCAGTTAATCCCCAAAGAGGAGACAAGTCTTCTGAGAGCACAACCTTTAGGAACTTCTTCCTGATGCTTTAGCATCCCTTTCATTATTTGCTATTTTTTTTTTACCTGTAAGTCTATTTCAACAAATAAAAGTAAATGTATTTCTTTAACCAGAGAACATCTTTATTCAACTCAGAAGACACTGCTATGTGAGAGACACTCATCCTTCCTAAATATAGTATATTCATTAAACACCATACAATTTCATTTGTCAATTATACCTCTCTCTCTCCATATATATATATGTGTGTGTGTGTGTGTGTGTGTGTGTGTGTGTGTGTGTAATATATGTATATTATACTCAGGGTAATCCTGTTACTAAAGGTCTAAGGGAAAAGGAAGAGCTTCTTCTGTAGAGAGAGCTGCAATAGAAAAAAACAGTACTGTCAAAATACATTTACCCGGTCAGTGTGCAGAGTCTGTTGCAATACGAAAAGAATAAAGAATGTTATTTTCTCAAGTAGAGCTTCTTCCTAAGTCAGATTCCCAAAATAAGCCACCACTCTGAACTCATACATTTATTACTTTGGGAAGCACAAAGACTACAATGCAGGCTAAGTTTTCACCAAAGGGAAAAAAACTTCTTGCTGGTCGGGAGATAGTGTTTGGTTAGATCAAACAACTTTGTTAAATAGAAAACATACACGTTTAGTCTGTGTATGAAATGTGTATATGCATGGCGGGGGATGGGGTGGGCTTGAACTGACATCTGAAAGCTTTTCTCAATACTTTTATTTTCAGGAACACGTACTGAAAAATTTCATTGTTAATAGTAAATGGGGATAACAAGAAGGTGGTTATAGATTCTGGTTTGGGGTATGAATAACTGCTGAATTTTGTTCTGTTCATTGGTGGCTGGCCCCCCCGGGCCCTGTCTCATGGGGAGGGGCAAGGAGGAGAAGTTTCTGCTATTGCGCAGTTGAAAACTGTGCAAATTCATTGCAGTGAACAAGGTACGCTCAGGCTAACCCCGCCTAGAGGCAGAATTCCCATGAATCCCATATATTGATATAGAGTAAAGTTGCTACCTGCTTTCTTCCAAGGCAGAATTGTTACCTTCTGCTTATAAAAGTAACAAACTACTGTAAAATGATTCAGATAGCCTAGGAATGAGTAAGGTAGAGTGCACATCTGCAGCAATCCCATCCCCTCCAAGATGCGTCAAGGGTTTGCTATAACATTCTCTCAGGCATACTCATGTTATTATATTTCCTTCCATTTTAGGATTCATATTTTAAATTTTCACATCTTTGGAATCTTACACATCTTAAAGTGGATACATACATACAGTTCCAACAGAGCTTGTCTTACTAATACATCATGCCACACAGCTGTTGGAAAGAATAAGGCAGCTCTGTAGGTAGTGACATCGTAGGAGTGCCAGACAAGTTAATTGAAAGGAGAGAGTGTATGCTACACTATCATTTATATATTTATTTTTTAAAGGATGTACACTTATATGCTGGTATATGCATTTTTCATTTCTAGAAGGAATCACAAAGAATAGGTAAAGATTGTCTATAAGGGAGAGGGTAGAAGGGTAGGAAGGGATCTTTTTTTTCATTGTATACTGATTTCATCTAAGTTTATATTTTACTTATTTAAAATTAATTGAGTCATCAAAAAAGCAAAATGATACTACATATTACTATGGATTCATGAGCATGAAGTCAATATATAAAGTCACATATAGGGAGGATGCATACCAAATTCGTTACAGTGTCTGCCCCTAAAAGGGAGGGAGGGAGAGGAATGGCCTGATAATGGAGATATCATATGTAGCTATGAAGTTTTAATTCTCATAAAAATTTTTAAGCAAATATGACAATATGTTAACATTTGTTAGTGATGGGTGGTATGTATGAGAGTGTGATGTTATTCACCGGTACTTCTTTAAATTTTGTTCAAAGTGTAAAAATTGAAACAAAAACACATCTCATGGATACTACTCCAGAGTCATCAGAACTTCTAAAATTAGGGGTGCCTGGGTGGCTTACTTAGCTAAACATCACCTTCAGCTCAGGTGATGATCCCAGAGTCCCAGGAGTCCCAGGCTCCCCACTAAAGTGTGCACTCTATCTCAAATAAATAAATAAAATCTTAAAAAAAATTTCTAAAATTATAAAAAACAACAATACCAAACAGAGAAGATAATGAGCAACTGGCTCTCTAAATACAATGTTAGAAGGACTATGAAGTAGTATAACCATTTAAGAAAATGGTCTGGCAGTTTCTTATAAAACTAAAAAGAAACATGTATTTCATGAGTCAGCAAACTACTCATAGGTATTAATCCAAGAGAAATGAATATATGTCCACAGAAAGACTTGTACAAGAATATTTATGGAAGCTTTATTCACAAGAGCCAAAAACTGGAAAGAGCCCAGATGTCCATCAGTAAAAGACCAGATAAACAAACTGGTATGTCCATATAATCAAATACCATTCAGCAATAAAAAAGGGAGAGAACTACTAATACATGCAGTTCCATGTTGATGGCACTCTAAAACATGATGCTGATGATAGAAACCTTACACAGAAGAGTGCATACTCTGGAAATCTATTTATATGAGGACCTACAATAAGCAAAGCAAATCTGTGGTGGAAAAAAAAATCAGAACAATGGTTGCCAGGGAAAGAAGGATGTTAAAATGGGTGGGAGGCTGACAGAAAGGGATGAAATACTTCTAAGCATGACAGTAATGTTTTTCATCTTGAGAGAGATTAGGGTTGCCCAGGTGTATTCATTTGTCAAAATTCAGTGAGTGGTTACTTAAGATATATGCATTTTATTGTAAATCAATTTTGCCTCGAAAGGAAAAATAATCTGTAAGAAAATAGTGACCTCTCATTAATGATATGCACACTGGAATATTTAGTGGGCAGTGTTACTAATTACTGCATAAAGAAATGCATAAAGAAAAAGATGCATAAAGAAAAAGATGGATTGATGAACAGATTAAATAAAAGGTGATTAAAAACAAGTATAGTTAAATGTTAATGATAGAATCTAGGTGTTCACCATAAAATTCTTTTAAATTTTCTGTATGCTTGAAAATTTTCATAACAAAATTGTTGAAAAATAGTTAAAAATTACTTCTAGCTATTATTTAAAACAAACATACACATTATATTTAGCATGGATCTCTCATTACACATCAGTTTACCTTATCCTTATTAAGCATAGTGATTCTAAAGAGGATTTTATGGACATTAATATTAAATTTCCGGGACCATCCTATAAGAGACCATACTTAAAATAAGTAAATACTGAACGTACTTCTTGACTTACAAATATGAGACCAAATTGCATAGAAGACTGGCTTCTAGGAACAGCCTCTTCTCTGCCCCACTTGACCCTGTTCACTCTGCCCCCAAAGAGAAGGAAGCATTCTGCCTTACTATAAGGAGAATGAGTGGACATCTCAAAGGGTCTGAAAGCCACTGTCCACATGCACACTGTCTCTCTTCTGTTTCCTCATTCCCTGAGGTGATGTAAAGCAGACCCCTCCCCCAGGCCACTATAGTGCCCGTATCGGCTGGCATGGCCAGCCAATGAAAGGGGACAAATCTGTTCTCTTGTGCAGATGCTTTGCCTTCAGTTCAGGTACTGTTAGGTATTCATTAGATCAGCCAACCTTAAAGGGTCATTATAGCCAAGCTGACATTCAAGTTGGGAAGAGAATCTGGGTGGAGCAAAAGGAATCCAGGGTTCAGTACCATTTACTGGACTACTACAATGGGATTATGGTCAAAGCTTCAGCTAGAATTCAAGCTTTTCTTCACCTGTTTGACTAGCTCTACTAGAGTACCTTGTGTCTCTGTGTGTATGTGGGTATCCACCATTCAGGGCATGAAAAGAAGGAATGGCAGCCGGTTGGGGGGGATGTCTCAATCACAACATCCATTAACACCATCCTAATATCAGAAATTTTAAATAAACACCACTTCTTATCTTTTTTCCCAATGAATAATATATTGAGTACCTCCTTCCAAATCAAAACAAATGCTTTCTAATCAAACTAATGTAGGGTTACAGTTAACCCTAACCCTTGGCCCCGTGACTATGAAAGCAGCTATAGTAAGACCACAGACCTTAGGCTCTGTTAGCTTCCTTCACCAGAACATCTGGATACTGAATGTTGAAGCCTGAAACTAGGTATAAAGGCCACATGATAAGTCTTAGTATTTGTCACTATGTGACATTCCATATTTCCTGAATCTGCAGATTGTTACAATAGACCCCAAAGTGACTCTGTGCTTCAGTGTTTGTTATATAGGTTGTCAAAAAAACCACAGCTTGTCAGATTTGGGTTTTCCTAGTTAACTGAATGATTAGATGTTTCTGCATTATATAAATAATCTCCAGTTTTCTATTTATGATAAAAATAATGTATAAGAAAACAATAATGAAAGAAGAATTTTAGAACTGCTAAATTACTGAGTTGCTATTTTCTTTAAGATTTTAAGTAATCTCTACACCCAACGTGGGACTCGAACTCACAACCCCGAGATCAAGTCACATGTTCCACCAACTGAGCCAGCCAGGTGCCCCTTGAATTGCAGTTTTTATCATTCTTACCTCATTTGAAGGAATTGTGGCAAAGGGTTTGATGACAGCAGCTAATGGAATCTGAGCTTGCTTGGCCATATCTGAAGTGCATGGGAAACAGTATGTCGTGCAACGAATGTATCGAGGACTAGCATTGCCTGAAATGTTTAAAGGAACACACTTAAAATTTGCTAAGAAAGAAAATCTGCCCTATAATATTTAAATATTTATAATTCTAGATAACACATTGCCTTATTTGTATAACTTTCTTCATCATTTCTAAAAAGAGCAGTATTATGCAGTGCTACAATCTATGTTTATATTTATTGAATGTCTACTAAGTTTTAGACACTGTCCTAATTGCTTCCTTGTAGAGCTTATGTTCTTACAGAAGATACAGACATTAACTATTAAACCCAATAAATGAGTAAATTACACAGGTCATTAGAAGACGGTAAGTGCTATGAAAAAAGAATATCTGGTTAAGGGGTAGGAGGAGGCTGACTGCAACTTTAAATGGTTATAGAGTAGGCCTTATTTAAAAGGCAACATTTGAGCAGACTCCCAGGAAGCAAGGCATATTTACTCAGGCAAGTGCCGGGGGGGAAGGGCATGTCCAACCTGGTGGAGGAGTCACAAGAGGCCTGTGTAGCTAGAATGGAGCACGTGCTGGGTACAGCAGCTGGTGAAGAGTTCAGAGAAGTAACAAATGTTATATAGCAACCAGAGGAGAAATGGTGGTGGCAGGGACCAGGGACCAATAACCAGAGTTACTTACAAGTGGCCATATCCTGGACATATTTCGGAAGTACACTGATTGTTGATGGGAGTGATGTATGGGGTGTGAAGACAGGAGGTGGGAAAGAAAGAGAAGATTGAGAATGGCTCCAAGGTTTTTGGCCTGAGACACCAGAAGCATGAAGTTGCCACTGATTGACAAGAGAAAAGCTGCAAAAAGGGAAGGGGTGTGTTAATGGGATTGTGGGCAGAGATCAGGAATCTGGCTTTGGACATGTCTACTTTGGGAACTCTGTAAACAACTAGATACTTGAGTCTGGGCACTGGGCTGAAGATATACATTTGGGAATTTTCTATAGAGACAAACTAAAGCCATGAAACTACCGTGAAACCACCAACGAAGTAACTGTGACCAGAGAGGATGACCAAGAACAAAGCCCTGGATCCTCTAATATTAAGAAGTCAGAGGAAAAGGAGAAACCAGTTAAAGGACTGAGAAGGTTAAAACAAGGAGCATCTGGTGTCCAGGAGGTGAAGAAAGTACACCAAGGAAAAGCATGATCCTCTGTGCTGGTACTGCTAGATCAGCAAGACCACAGGATGTACGTGCCATTTGCAGTGTCAAAGATGGAGCTAGAGAGCATTACGCTAAGCAAAACAAATCAATCAGACAAACACAGTATGATTTCAGTCAAATGTGGGAGTTAAGAAACAAAACAAATGAGCAAAGGGAAAAAAGAGAGAGGAGCAAACCAAGAAAGACTCTTTTTTTTTTAAGATTTTATTTATTTATTAGTTAGAGAGAGAGAGAGCGAGCACAGGCAGACAGAGGCAGAGGGAGAAGCAGGCTCCCCGCTGAGCAAGGAGCCCCATGTGGGACTCGATCCCAGGACGCTGGGATCATGACCTGAGCCGAAGGCAGCCGCTTAACCAACCGAGCCACCCAGGCGTCCGGAGACTCTTAACTATAGAGAACGAACTGATGGTTGCCAGAGGGGAGGTGGGTGGGACGATGGGTTAAACAGGTGATGGGGATTAAGGAGGGCACTTGTCATGACGAGCACCGGGTGTTGAATGGAAGTGTTGAATCATGATATTGTACACCTGAAACAACTAATATTACACTGTATGTTAACTAACTGGGCTTTAAACAAAAAAGTAAAAAAAAAAAATTAAAACACCCACCACTGGATTTAACAACATGGAGGTTGCTAGAGACCCAGAAGACAGAATTTTGATGGAATAGGGCCTGGGGTGGGAAGACTGCCTACAGTGCGTTTGAGAGAAAAAGAATTGGCAATAAGCCTTTCAAGTTGTGTTGCATTGGGGAGCAAAGAAAAGAAGGCTAGCTGGTAAGGAAAACAGGTCAAAATTTTTTTATTATTTAAGATAGGAGAGTATAAAAAGAGAGATAATGATGACATAAGAGAAAGAGGGAAGACTTATTGTAGCAACATACTAGAGCAGTGCACAGCAGGAGAGGCTGGCTTCTGACTGGAGCACAGATCATCCCTTTATGGCCAAAAGCAGAAAGGCAGAGCACAGGTGCACATTAGGACCGGGGCTGATATGATGGTGAGAATCTGTGGAAGCTCTCTTCTGACTGCACAATTTTCTTAGAAAGGAGGACATATGAGCAGTTAAAAGAAAGGTTGGGAGAGGTTGCAGGTTTCAGGAAGGAATGTGAAACAGTTACTAAGGAGAGAGGAAAAGTAAAAGGACTCGGGGAAGTACAGTGTGCTGGGAAGCGCATGGTCCTGAGTTTACAGGATGGGCAGCAGGCTGGGCTCGGAGCCTTCCTCTGGCCAGGTTTTGCTGCATTGGGTGGGCCTAGAATGAGTGGAAAGCTGGACCTCAGAAAGCTCAGTTTCTTCTATTCAGCTTTAACCTATTACTGCCAGATTCTACTTTTTAGGACCAGCTAGAAATCTGCATTTTTACATAAGAATATTCCAATTTTATATAATGGCAACTACTTCAAATAGAAACAAAACAAAATATTGTGCATGACAAATTGACATGAATACAGGCTGAATCCAGTTGTTGCTGGTACCATGTTTCTGCTGTTGTCTCTCGGAGCCTCTGCAGCAGAGCCCAAAACTGGATTCATAATTATGACAGTAATTGCCAGCATATTAGTCATCATTTTAAGAGGTTACATGTGAACTCACTTTAGTCTCACAATTTGCCCTATGAGATTGATACCCTTAAGACCACATTTTACAGAGGAGAAAACTGACACATCAGGAGGTTAAGGGACATGTCAAAGCTTAAGGGGTTTAGAGTAAATGACAAAAGTGGTATTAGAACCCATTATAATTCTTTGCTATATCCCAAATAAGTTGGGTCCAGGTTCTGAAGGATGAGGAGTTAAGATCAATCCTTTTGCGCACGGGCAATGATGGGACATTTTTTTTAGCAAGGGCAATATAATCACATGAACACTTGAAAAAACTAAACTACCAGACACTGACAGCTTCTAGGGGCAGGAAAACATTAGAGACAGATAGACTGGTCATTACTGTTAAGAGTCCAGGTAAATACTAACATGGGGTAAAAACAAGAGTCTTGGCAGCAGAAATAAAAGAAAAACAAATATTAGGCAATAAATGTATATATGCTTGAACCCCTGTTATTGTTAAACATTTCACATAACTTAGACAAAAAAAACTTAGACAAGATCTTCCTCATTAAATCACACAAGAATATAAAATAAGAACTTTACACAGATTGTGAAATAAGAATTTTTGAATATTTTAAAGTATATTTTAATTTTGCTTTGTACTCAATTTTTACTAGCCAAAATTACTAACAATATATTGAAACTGAGTGTTTGTTCTTTAAAGGGTTTTTAGCTTGTGACAGCGAAATACGCATATGGATGAGTTCATAAGGGACAAAACAAACTTCGGTTTCAAGAATATAATACACACAAAGATAAGATTTTTTAAAAGCCATTGAGAATTTGTTTGGGGCACCCAGCTGGCTCAATCAGTTAAGCGTCTGACTCTTGATTTCAGCTCAGATCATGATCTCAGGGTCCTGGGATCAAGCCCCGAGTTGGACTTCATGCTAGTGTGGAGTCTGCTTGTCCCTCTTCCTCCCCCACTCATGCTCTCCTCTCTCCCTCTCTCTCAAATGAATAAATACATATATATATAAAATCTTTTTTAAAAGGGCATTGAGAATTTGTTTTTATAAACAGGTATGCAAAAGTGGGGCATGAAAGATATGGCTACAGTAAATAATTTAGCAATCTCAGTAATTAAGAATCAAAACTCTTTGCAATGCTTAATAAAGAGCATTATGAGAAATCTGACTAGAAAACATTCAATAAATTAATTATTCAACACATATCTAGGAAGCTAAGCCCCTGCTAGAGGCTTAGGGACAGAGGCAAGTGAAGCCTCTGGCTTCGAGATCTGGTAGGAGAAAGTGATAATAAAAGCAGATAACTGGAAAATGGCATGGTAAGTATTACAGAGGAGCAAATTCACTAAGTAGCCCAGGGAGGCAATGAGTCAGCCACATGGATCAGAGGTGACTACACAAAGTATATGGTATTTGAACAGGGTCTTGTAGGATAGGTAGAAGTACAGAATCAAGGGATGAACTGAGTCTCAAATTAGATCCTATAGCCAAAGAAATAATATATATATAATTTTTGTAGGCAACAAAAACATTTTTTTTTTTAAAGATTTTGACAGAGAGAGAGAGATCACAAGTAGGCAGAGAAGCAGGCAGAAAGAGGGGGAAGCAGGCTCCCTGCTGAGCAGAGAGCCAGATGTGGGGCTCGATCCCAGGACCCTGAGATCATGACCTGAGCCGAAGGCAGAGGTTTAAACCACTGAGCCACCCAGGTGCCCCCAAAACATTATTTTTTAAGTAAGTGTTTTTCTTTATTGGAGCCACTCCTAACTAGCTGTGTAGTTTTGGGCAAGTCACTTAAGCTCCTTGGGCCTTAGGGCCCTCACATCTGTAAAGAGGGAGAGATAAACCAATGAAGGCCAAGGTTCCTTCTGCCTCTGTGTTCTACTTTTATCTGTGAATTTCTGCACATGTATGAGATTTGGGCTACATCCTGAAAATTTCACTAGTAAGTATCAGCTAATTAGCCAGGTCAGACAAAGGGGCTTCACAGCACAGGGGTATGACCAGGCCAATTTCAGGGCTCCATGGCAGGCAGCTCTCTCTCCTTGCCAAGGGCTGGACTGCAGGAGAAATGATGATGATCTGGACCCTGCCACTTCACTGGTCCTTCCTTTCTCTTCCTGAACCTTCCATGCTCTTTCTTTACATCTGCCCGACCATTTAGTAATTCCACTTCTAGGGATACACCCAAAAGAACTGAAAGCAGAGACTCACACAGATGCATGTACACCAGTGTTCACAGCAGCCACGTGGCTGCTATGGCTACTCATAATAGCAAAATATCCTTCAACAGATGAATAGATAAACACAATGTCTATATATGTAAAAGTGAATATTATTCAGCCTTAAAGAAGAATGAAATTCTGATACATTCTATACCATGGATAAACCTTGAAGATATTATGCCAGGTGAAATAAGCCAGACACAAAAAGACGAATATTATATGATTCCAATTACATGAGGTACCTAGAATAGGCAACTTCAGAGACAGAAAATAGAATAGAGGATACAGGGGCTGTGGGGAGTGGAGGAAGAGGGAGTTATTGTTAATGGGCACCAAGTTTCAGTATAGGATGATAAAAAGTTCAGGAAATAAGTAATAATGATTTCACCAGGTATGATTTAGCTTGCCGTAAGGAAAGGAATAATTACATAGCCTGGAAAGAGCAAACCTGCCCAAGGACAGATCTATTAAACTGGCAGCACAGAGAGGATAGCTAGTAGAAATAAAGCTCATCCTTTCCTTATCCCAGTTCAAAACTGGAAAAACAGAACCCACAAGTTTAAGAATCTGCTGGAAAAAAAAAATCACTGGGGATAGGACCAGGTATGCTGATTTTTCAAGTGTTCAATCCACTACTGCTCTACTCATGCTATCTTGGCTAGGTTCCTAATGTAGGACATGTACTAATTTAACCCCATAAACTAAAATAATTTTCTTTTTTTTTTTTTATTTTTTTATTTTTTTTTTTTTTGTTGTTAGAGAGACAGAGAGAGAGCGTGAGCACAGGCAGACAGAGTGGTAGGCAGAGGCAGAGGGAGAAGCAGGCTCCCTGCCGAGCAAGGAGCCCGATGCGGGACTCGATCCCAGGATGCTGGGATCATGACCTGAGCCGAAGGCAGCCGCTTAACCAAATGAGCCACCCAGGCGTCCCTAAAATAATTTTCTTAAACTGGTATGTTGAGCTCTACCTCACCACACACTCTCTAGACTTCTGCAAGCAGAAAACAGAATGCAGTTGATAATACATTCTCAGTGCTTGAGTGATCGATGGCAAATTGGTGCCTATTATCACCTTTACAGAGGTTCCCCGTCAACAATAGCATTACTGAAGGGTATCAGTGTATTTACTTTTAAAAAATGGTGAAGACTTTTAAAATGTCAATGAAAAATACAATTGACAATAAATACCTTGGTCTTGTATCACACAATCTGTAGTGACCAGGGGAGGGACCTGGCCTCTGGTATTGGTGGCATAGACTTGTCCTCCTCTGGTGGCTCTGTCATTCTCGATCACCTGAATCTGATATAAGATATCAAGAACAAGTTAAAATAAGTTAAGACTCTTCCAAACATTCCCTCTCTCCCCTTCTTTCATTATTCACACACACACAAATAGGCATTTTCTAAATCCTTTTAGTTCATTTCAGACCAAATTCTTACTGAGAACCTACTTTTGAAACATACAATTTTAGAGCAGCAGCTGCTAAATTCTCTTCTGTAATACTCTGAGTTCTGACCCTTCAGAGAACTTCACTTTATTCTTTTTTTTATTAGAACCATAGATAAGCATAAAAAAAAAGATTCTGGTAGAAAAAGAAATTAAAAATAGCTTTTAAAGAAAATACCTTTTATAGTTAAAGGAAAATATACAAAGCTAAAAATAATTAAATTCAGAAGAAATGATTTACAATACAGCCTAAAACACCTTAACTTTTCTCTTTAAATACCTCTTGACCCTCAGTTTGCCTTTCAGGTTCTTCCACCTCACCCCTGCTCCATGAAACAGTAAAAAAACAAACAATACAGTGTTCCCACGGGGAAGTTGCCTATTGTATAGATATCAGAAGAAAAAAAGTCCCTAAGAGTTTTGTCACCTAATTTGGAAACACTTTATATTTCTCTACTAAAATATTTATTGGTGAAATGTAAAGGTAAAAATTTGTCTTAAATAAAAGATAAAAATTTGTCTTTTGTTGTAGTTGTCTAGGGATGAAAATAATAAAATCTAGTAGCATGGAGTTAAGAAGAAAATAAGGCATCCTAATAATTATCTTCCTCTTTCTCTTTATCTTCTCCCTGCTCTCACTTCTCTGTCATCAATTAGAAGAGACCAGAGGCAAGGGGGTGACAAAGAGGAAAAAAACAAGAAGACGAAGACGAAGAAGAAGAAGCAGGAGGAGGAGGACGAGGGGAAGGGGAAGAGAAAGAGGAAGAAGGAGAAGAAGACAAGAAGAAGAAGGAGGAGGAGGAGGAGAAGAAGAAGAAGAAGAAGAAAGTAAAAAGAGAAAAAAGAAAGAGAGATAAATGAGCAAGAAGAAGAAGAAGAAGAAGAAAGTAAAAAGAGAAAAAAGAAAGAGAGATAAATGAGCAAGTGCCCAGAATACACTACCCAGCTTTGGAGGATATGTCATTTTTTATATTCCTAAAGAAACCAGTAATAATGAAATTGTCTTCCCCCAAACTCTGAAATGTTACCTTCTCCATTTTGCCCTCGCATCTCATCCAATCCAGGCCTGACTGGCACTGATATTATTTATGGCATATCCGAGGTAGATTAAACCTGCCTTTATATCCACACATTTCTGTTATTTCTAATTTCATAGGATTTGAATTTATTAAATTAAAATATACAGAATATGCTCCAAACATAACTACTATAAGATGCAGATGAGACCAAAAGCTGCCATGGACACAGATAAGACGCAAACAGAAAAATCAAAACACTACCATTATATCCTATGTTTTTATCCTAAGCTTAATCCGGTAATAAAATTGGAGAACTTTTTATATAATCAACATTTAGGGTAATCATTTCAACCAATGAAGTGTCAAATATGAAACCAAATTAAATGCCATAATAATCTACATATTGAACATAGTTTCCAGACTTCAAATAGACTATATTTCCTAAAAACTTATTTTTAAATTAGTTGTTTGCAACTTACAAAGCACAGCCTCCAAAGAAACAATGTTGTATGTGTTAATTATATTTCTAAACTAATTCACATCTTGGCTATAATACTATAAAGGGAGTAAGAAATATTAAAACACTTCCAGTAATTTTTTAAAATTCAGGTGATTAAGTTTTAAAAATTTACCTCAAATGGATGTTCTCAAAAACAGGCTTAGAGATTTAACAATACACAGAAATTTCAACAGAGATTTTTTACAATGACTCAGTACATACAGGATTTTGATTTGATGGCAGTGACTCTTGATAATGCCAAAGCTACCTCAAAACATATAGATTATTTTTTCTCCAGAAGACGTACAACTAGTTACTTTTGCACTTGTCTGCTATGAAAAGAGTATTATGGGATCATAAAATAAAATCAGGAAAGAAAAAAAGAGTGATTCTCTTGAGATAAATGAACATGAAGAGTAAGGGAGGAGCAAGGTCAGGAGATGTGTGCACACATCTGCTTTAAGACAGGTTGCTTAAAGTAGAATTATCTGAGCTTCAAGGTGGTGAGACTGGGGGGACAGGAAGAGCTCGATTTCTGAATGGTCCTCCTGCAGATATAGAAAGAGAGTGAGGAAGAGTTTCAGTGGTGATACCAGTTTTATCATTCTCACAATATGGATAATACCCCCACTTGAAAGGGTTGGAGTGAGCACTTAACTCAGGACTGGCACATAACAGGAGTTCAATAAACATGATTTTACAGCTTTCTTTCCAGAAGGAAGAAATTATTTAGTCAGTTAAAGCATGTCACTTTGATAGAACATAAACAGGCTCCATCTGGCATTGCTATTTAGTTACTTTTATTATAAAAATAACACTGGATTGAATCTGTATGTATGCATTTTAAGGGTCTTGGATGAATCACAGCAATTCTGCCTATTGGTTTTGTTGTTAACCCTCACTCAGTCATTCATTCAACATACATATGAATGTATACTATGTACCAGGCTGTGTTGTAGCTGTTGGAGACACAGTAGTGAACAAAACCAAATTCTTGACCTCAAGAAGCTGACATTATAGTATGAAAGACAGGCAATCAATAAGTGTATAAATAAGACACATCTATGTCAAGTAATACTAAGTACTGTGGATAGGGAGTGATATGTATAAGGGTACCAGGGAGACTGGGGATGAATGAGGACAGGTAGGAAATGAGGATATGAGCTATGCCCTGCATATATCAGGCAGAGGAAATATCAAGTGCAAAGGTCTTGAGGCAAGAGTACACTTAGCATGTTTAAGAAATAATAAAGAGGCTGGTGTGGCTGAAGCAAAGTGATGGAGAATGAGTCAGAGAGAGAGAGAGAGAGAGAGAGAGTTTGTGTGTGTGTGTGTGTGTGTGTGATGAGAGGCATGGCAGAGCCGGGGTGACAAATAATGTAGGCTTTAACAGGCCACTGTAAGAACTGGTGTTTAACTAGAAGAATACTGGAAGGTTTTGTTCTGACTTGCAGCATGAGCTGACTTCTAATTTGAATGGATCATCCTGGCTGCTGGGTGCAGGCTGGAAGATCAGGGAGACAGGAGATTCTTACAATAATCAAGGTGGACAGATGGCTGTGGCTTGGATCAGGATGAGCGCAGAAGGCAGGACCAGAACTAATAGAATTAGCTAAAGGACACTGTGCAATAAAGAAACAAGGATGACTCCAGGATTTGGGGCCTGAGGAACTGGAAGGATGAGGTTGGAATCTAGATTTCAGGGAAACATCTTGAATAGGAACATTTGCATCTTCATTTAAAGCCATGAGAATGGATGGGATCACCTACAGCAGCATCTCTTAGTATGCCTATGAATCATCTGGAGGGCTTGTTAAAACATAGATTCCACAGCCCCTCCCCTAAAGATTCTGAGTCTGTAGGTCTGGGTGGAGCCTGCAAACACGATTTCTCGAGAGCTCCCAGCTGATGCTGATGGTACCATCATGGGAGCAGCGCACATTGTGGACTGTTGATCTACGGAGTAAATGTCAACAGAGAAAGGGACAGATCCAAAGACTTACGCTTTGGGATGCTTCTAACACCTGGAGGTCAGAGACATGAGGTTAAACCACCAAAGTTAATAGAAACAGATAAGCAGAGATGTAAATGAGTGGTGGCATCCCAGAAGCCAAATGAAAAAGTGTTTCGAGGAGGATGGAAGGAGCAGATGTATCAAATTGCTGCTGATCTGTTGAGCTACAGGAGATCTGAGAACTGACCATTAGATTTGGTAAAGGGAGGTCACTGGTCACCTGGACAAACATAGTGTTGGTGGGATTGTGCTGATGAGATCTAAACTGGGATAGGTACAGCAGGGGAGTGGAGGGGATGAACTGAAGACAGCAAGTACAAGGAACTCTGCTGGAGATTGTTTTTTTGCTATAAAAGAGCCAATAAATGAGAGGAAACTGGACAGAGAGTTTGGGAAGGGCCAGAGGAGGCCTCTTTTAAATTCATGAGGAAAGTTATTACAGGATGTTTCTAGTCTGCTGAAAATGATCTAGACAGTGAAGGTTATCTTCAAACAAGTATAGATGATGTAGGAGAGAGGCAATGTGATGGCCAATTAAAATATGTCAACGAGGCTAGGCTGTGGTGCCTGGTTTTTGGTCAAACACCAGTCTAGATGTTGCTGGGAAAGTATTTTTCTAAGTGTCTGATATTCAATCAGTAGACTCTGAGTAAAATAGACCCTCCATGATGTGAATGGAACTCATCCAATTGTCTGAAGTCCTTCAGAGAAAAAGACTGAGGGATCTCGAAGAAGAGGGAATTTTGTGTCCAGATGCCTTCAGACTTGGGCTGCAAAATCAACTCTTCTTTATGTCTCCAGCTTGCTGGCCTGCCCTGCAGATTTCAGATTTGCCAACCATCACAACAGAGTGAGTGAATTCTTTTTTTTTTTTTTTAAGATTTTATTTATTTGACAGAGATAGTGAGAGAGCACAAACAGGGGGAGCAGCAGAGGAAGAAGGGAAGCAGGCACGCTGCTGAGCAGAGAACCCCATGTAGGGCTTGATCCCAGGACCCTAAGATCATGACTTGAGCCGAATGCAGAGGCTTAACCCACTGAGCCACCCGGGCACCGCAAGGTAACTCTTTTGATAGAAAGACAGATTGAGGGTAGGGAAGAAAAAAATGAAACAAGATGGGATTGGGAGGGGGACAAACCATAAGAGACTCTTAATCTCACAAAACAAACTGAGGGCTGCTGGGGAGTGGCGGGGGGTAAGGAGAGGGTCGTTGGGTTATGGACATTGGGGAGGGTATGTGCTATGGTGAGTGCTGTGAAATGTGTAAACTTGGCAATTCACAGACCTGTACTCTTGGGGGCAAATAATACATTATATGTTAATAAAAATAATTTTTAAAAAAGATAGATGATAGAGATATATATACATATATCCTGTTGGTTCTGTTTTTTTTGTTTTTGTTTTTTTTGCAGAACTCGAATACTTTAATACAGGGGATATTTGCTGAAGGGTTGTCCTTGAGAGGCCATAAGGGATCTACAAGGTGATGGCCTTGGTTGGGAGTATGGAGCAGCTCATCCCAAATTAACAGAAGGGAAGGGAGATGTATGGGCATAAATGCAGGGAGATGTGATGGTACAGCATGCAGAGGTTCTCTTTGGATTGCTTCTATTCTCTCCAAGAAATAAGAAGCACGATTATCATTAAAGAGTCAGAAAGGGGAAGGCAATATGAGGAGTTTGAAGAGAGAAGAAATAATAGTCACCAGGAAAATGGGAGAGACAGTGGAGCTGGGTGATGGCCTTCAAACTTGCTACATATTAGACTTAGCAGGGAAGTTTTGAAAAATCCCAATGTCCAGCCTAATTAAATCAAACTGGCTGGTGGGAGCAGGCACCAATATCTGTATAGCTTCAGTAGTGATTCTTTTGTGCAGACTGGTTTTAGATGCACACAACTATAGGTTCACCTTAGTTTAGTGTCATGAATTAAAAGTGAGACCAGTATGCACACTGAGACCAGTGTGATTGTTCTCAAGTCACAGGTGGCATCTGGGGTATAGGCATGGAGCAGCTAGAGAGCTGGTTTAACAACAAATGGGATTTTTCTTTTCTTTTTTAAGAATTTTTAATTTATTTGACACAGAGAGAGAGATCACAAGTAGGCAGAGAGACAGGCAGAGAGAGAGGGGGAAGCAGGCTGTCCGCTGAGCAGAGAGCCGGATGTGGGGCTCGATCCCAGACCCCTGGGATCATGATCTGAGCCGAAGGCAGAGGCTTAACCCACTGAGCCACCCAGGCACCCCCTAAATGGAATTTTTCTAAGTGAATTCAGTGGAGGTAGTGGGGCAAAGGAATTGAGAATAGACGATGTAAGGGACAGATTTATTATCATGGATCAAGTAATCTAAGCTGCATAAGAGAAGTGAGAAGATGAAGGCAATGTAAGAGATAAAGTAGTTAAGTTATAAGTCCTGGTGGGTGAATCATATTCCTCTTTGAGTCCTAAAAGGAATGAGCTAAAGAGATAGGAGGCAGTGGTTGGAAAATGAGATGCTTTCAACTGAGATTCTGAAGTGTTCAATAATTGGTAATCTCAGGATCTATGGTAAGACTACAGATAGGTGAGGTGGGTTGGATAAAAAGGACACTGAGGACAAAAAGATCAAGAACTGAAAAAGCAGGGAAATGAAAGCTTCTAAAATAGTACAAAAATAGTACTGGAGAAATTAATGGAGAACCTAGAGGTAAAAACTTCAGAGAATGAAGTGGAATGAACCAGAGGGTCTGTAGATGTTACAGAGACGAAAGAAATAAGAAATGAAAATGATGGATTCAATGTAAAAATATTATATTCCTTTAACTAGAATAATGACATAATATTAAGCCATAAAAGTAATGGCTGGTAATATAATTATCAATAAAGGCATTAAGAGTACTGAAACTTAATTTCTAACATGTTATAGGAAACTCTATGAGAAACCTTCAAATTTATATTCAAATAAATACAGAATAAGTGGGTAGATCACAAAAATAACCAAAATCTTCTACCCTCTCTGTGCTCTTTTCAAGGACTTTGTAGCTCCTCCCATCTAGAGCCAGAGTCTTATCTTTCTACTCCTGGACTCTGGGGAGATCTTGTAATTTGCCTTGGCTCAGAGAATGTCATGGAATCGGCAACGTTTCAGTTCCAAGCCATGGCTCAAGAGGCCTTGCAGATTCCTACTTTTTGTCTTAGATCTCTGCCACAGCCGAGTGAACAAACCCAGGCTAGCCTGCTCGGTGACATGGCCCAATCATTCCCAGCTAACAGATGGGTAACCAAATAGCAGACATGAATTACACCATCTGTAGTGGGCTTGGTGGTGCCCCCCACCCCACCCAACCAAAGATATATCCATGTTCTAATCCTTGCAATCTGTGACTATTACCTTACGTAGTAAGAAAACTAATTAAAAGTCTTGAAAGAAGGCCCTCAGCCTGGATTATCGGGGTGGGCCCTGAATGGAATCATGTGTGACTTCATTATAGAGAGACAGAAGGAGTTTTAAGATGACACAGAGGAGAAGACACAGAGAAGCGAAGAGGCACTGTGATGACACAGGCAGAGATTAGTCATACAGCCACAAGCCAAAGAGTGCCTGTAGCCACCAGAAGCTGGAAGAGACAAGGAATGGATTCCATTAGAGAGCCTTTCAAGGGAACACAACCCTGCCAACACATTGACTTCAGACTTTTGGCCCCCAGAACCATAAGGGAATAAACTCCTATTGTTATAAGTCACCCAGTTTGTGGTAATTTTGGCACAGTAGCCACAGAGAATTAATATAACATACTAGACCATTCAGGCTCCGGGCAAACCTCCAGCAGACTCCAGATGCACAAACAAACCCAAACCAAATCCGTTGAGCCTGGCGCAGATTAGCAGAACCGCTCGGAGAACCCACTGACTCATGAGGATTAATAAATAGTAGCTATAAATTACTAAATTTGGTGGTGGTTTGTTACACAGCAAAAGTTAGCTAATACAGTAGCTCTTTGGGCTATCTCTTACTCTTTGTACTCATGTTCACAGCACTACAAAGACCTAAGTTAACTGTATCAATTTCATTATTATTCCAAAAGGACTATAGATCTCTGCCCATTGCTAAAGACTTGCAGCTTCTCCTGAGAGCTGCAAGGGGTATATATCCCTGCCCGAATGACCCGGGGCTTTATCATGACTTGCTTTGGCAGAGGTCATGTGAGTGGTCGTTGACATGTACCATATCTGAGTGAAAACCTTAAGAGCTATCACACCTTTTGGTCAGCTCTCTTTTCTCCCTTTCTCATGATAACAACTTGTCCCAAGTACAGGCTGCCCCTTCACACTGGTTTCTGGAATGATAAGGGCACACACAGCAGCACCTAAAGACAAGCGGCAGCTGCTACAGCCTTCCTGTAATCTAAGGGATAGATAAATCTTCATGGTTGTAAGCAAAATGTGGATTGTATGTTATGCAGAATAACCTAATAAAAGCTGACTGATAGAGTTACTGAAGAGTAATCTTCCAAAGAAAATCACTTGAATGGAGAATTAAGTTATAGCTCTAATTTATATGGAACAGTTTTTTTTTATAGGCAAAACGTAAAATACTTGTTTTCACTTTCAGTGGGTATCTTATCCTTATTGAAAAGCATCCTTTTTTTTATCTAAACTAGTATGTTTGTATACTCTGACTACTACTTACTCATTGAACAATCAATAAATACTGCTAATATAGGCTAATATAAATGTCAATAGTACTGCCAAGTTTATGTACTAAAAAAAATCTCCATAAGCTTTCTGTCATGGAGACCCCTACTATGTCATAACCTAGCCTCCCTTCCCCAGACATAGAAAGAAGGAAGTCTCTATGTGATGGGTATAGTGCTCCAACAATAAAGGACAGGAAAATGACAACAAACTGAAGTTTCTGAGACAGTGAATGAAGAATGGTCCTTTGTGAGGGGGACGATGGGAGTGAGAGAGAACACTTACTGGACTGGGGATCGAGTCAGGATCCAGCTTCTTCTGGAGTTGTGGTGGACCAGCCATCTGTGCAGGACCTCCAGGGAAGCCTCCCGGGTAGGAGAGCTGCCCACCTGCCATCTGGGGACCATAGCTGGCTGCTTGAAAAAAAAGTTTAAAAAGAAAAACATGAGAGACTGTGGACTCTGAAAAACAAACAGGGTTTTGGAGAGGAGGGGGGGGGGGGGGATGGGTGAGCCTGGTGATGGGCACGTATTACATGGAGCACTGGGTGTGGTGCATAAACAATGAATCCAGAACATTGAAAACAATTTTAATTTAATTTAATTTTAAAAACTTAATTTAGTTTAATTAAAAAAAAAGAAATGACTAGAACCCAAGGTCCTAGATGTAGAGCTCACTGACAATATTATGCTGTTCAGTCAAGTATGCTGCATTTTTTTCATCTTATTTATGTAAGGCAGAGAGTTAAGTGTGAATATCTATGATTCCCCTTTTCTTTGCACTTGCCACGCTATTCTAAAACTAGCTTTCCTTAAGAGTAAGTGATAGATGCTTAGTAACATAGAACAAAGCTGATTTCCTAGGTAACCTTCCCAGAGCCCTGCCTGCCTTACCCTGCTGTGGCGAATATCCCGTGCCCAGCGTCTGTCCTGGAAGAGGCGGGGGCTGGTACTGGGCATTCAGAGGAGCAGGCCCAGGGAGCCCGTCCTGCCTGTGTGTTGATGGAGGCAAGGGCGAGGCACCAGGGCCATTTAGTGCAGTGGGTGGTGGTGGGAGAACCTGAGATCCAGGCTGCATAATGGATGGCTGCGGAGGTCGGGGAAGACCCTGGAACAAAGGCGCTGATGGAGGGCCAGGGGGCCCCTGGCCAGGGGGAGCCATGCCCGAACCTGTGTAAGAAAGAAGACCAGACCAATAAATGTTGCACTTCTCAACTCTCTAAATTCTACAAAGTACGCACAGGGACATTTTTTTTTTCCTAAAACAAGAAGGCATCCCTACAAATCAATTTTTTTTTCCCACAAGATGAATCTTCATTCAGAAAGTTAAACAAATGCTATTTGGGGCATTTTATAAAACTGGAGAATTTTTAAAGGGTAAAAGTAAAAGCAATATTTATAATTTTGGTGAGAAAATTGATAGGATAAATTTTAACTCAGTTGCATTAACTTTACATGATCCATGTCACTAGCTAAGAAATTGTATGTGGTATAAAATCTAGAAAATCATATAGAGGAAAATGTTCTAAACAAGCATTATTCACATAACTCACACATTCAATAAATAAATATTTTATGTCCTATGGTTGACTTGATCAACTAGATCTCAGAGCTAGGTAGAAATAACAAGGGAGAAGAGATGGGTCACTAACGTGCTTTCTAATCATATGGGAAATAGCTATAAAACCAGATTATTCTAACTCTGATTATGTGAAATTTCTTTGTTTCCTGGAGACTTAGCCATCTTGAATTCAGTAAAAGACAGAAAATAGAGGGTTGTTTTTTTTTTAGAGATGTATCTAAAAAACCACTTAAAGTAATGGAAACATTATTCATCAAGATAAATGGCTGACTATGCTGTTATTACAGTGAAGGTTTCTTTGACCCTTAGAATATACAGCATTTCTATTGATACAAATCTCAGTACTGTAACTGTTTTCTCTCCTATTATTCTCTTTTCTGCCTCAAACATCTAAGCTTCCATTCTTTTCATGATGTAAATACAGAATCAAAGCACACTGTGAAACAATGAGTACTATATTTTTTATTTTAGAGCTCCATTATAAACAACACAAAGTTAAAACTACCCTCCACATTTCTCAAAATAATTTCACTGTTCTAATGCTTATTTGTGAAGTCAGCATTTTTTTTTTTTATCATTCTAATATTGAATGTTAGGTATACTGAGGGTCTTTCAATTATTCTGAAATAAATGGCAGCAAAATCAGGAAAAAAATTAATTACAGCCATACATAATACAGATGATTTATATAAAAATGTCTAAAAAAACACTTCAATATGGTGTGCCAGAATTATGCCTATTTTTTTGAGTTATGTCTACTTAAAAAATGGAAAAAAACCACCTTCATTAAAAATACTCATGAAACACATGGTCAGTGAACACTAATAATGAAACTGTTACCATAGCTGTTAATGTGCATAGCATTGAGCTGACTGGTCAGTTGGGTGACGGATGCAGTGGATGCAGGACTTGGATAAGATGATTGTGTAGATGGTGAATATGGTGCGTAGGAGGGTGCTGCACTGTTGACAGGTGGAGGACCTGGAAATCTAAGAGGGAAAAAGGGATGTTAAACAATATCATAGTTTCATGTGCAAGATATACAACAAACGGTAATAACCTGCTAAATTTAATCCCATCTAGTGGGCACCAGGAAAATGACTGATATTTTATCCTGTCTTTAATATTAATGTGAGCTCAAAATGAACCATGTAGCATCATCACATAACTATGCTCACAAGCTCAACATGTCAAGATACTTAGCAGAAAATTCCTAATGTGAACACAGAACCAGCTTTGGAAATCAAGTTTGAAAAGCGGAGTCCACCACAGCCTTATCTATACCAGGGTTAATAATTAATAGAACAGAACCTAGAAAAATAAAATGCTTTGTGGCTGTATCTTTATGATCATTCTCCTTTTCCTTTCCCAGCTTTTAAAACAAAACATCACCTGCACTATAATTTCAGTGCCCTGCAAAATGGTACTTGAAAGTGAACAACTAGGGGCACCTGGGTGGCTCAGTGGGTTAAGGCCTCTGCCTTCAGCTCAGGTTCTGATCCCAGGGTCCTGGGATCGAGCCCCACATCGGGCTCTCTGCAGGGAGCCTGCTTCCCTTCCTCTCTCTCTGCCTGCCTCTCTGCCCACTTGTGATCTCTGTCTGTCAAATAAATAAATAAAATGTTTAAAAAAAAAAAAAAAGAAAGTGAACAACTCAGTAAAAAGTTTTGAAATCGTTCATTCATTTTATTTTTTTTTTTTTAAGATTTTATTTATTAGTCAGAGAGAGAGAGAGAGAGCGAGCACAGGCAGACAGAGGCAGAGGGAGAAGCAGGCCCCCTGCCAAGCAAGGAGCCCAATGTGGGACTCGATCCCAGGACGCTGGGATCATGACCTGAGCCGAAGGCAGCCGCTTAACCAACTGAGCCACCCAGGGGTCCCCATTCATTCATTTTAAACTAAAAATGTCATCGTGCTTTACCTTTAGTTTAGCTTGAACTTACTGTATTTTTCCTTATTTTGAATGAAACAGTGGCCACCATAGAATTGAATAGAAACAGTGTTCCTATTGTAATTAATCTGCAGAATGAAGTTAAAGCTTTGCCTTCCAGTTACATTATGACTTCTTACTAATAAAAAAAGAAATTTTCCAAGATGGTATACTCTGAATTCAATTTCTCCATGAACTGGAAACTATGTCCCTAGTGGCGCACACTCTTGCCTTCCATCTTTCACTGCCACTTGAGAGGCTGGGAGCAGAGCCTGAGAAAGGCCAGTGGCTTGCTTGAAGTCCCACAACTTATGTGTGACAAAACCAGGACTATCCTCTTCCCAGGTCTTAACCAAGTACACTTTCCAAAACATCACACTAATTTTCTCTTGTCATTTTTCTCCATGTATCTTAAATTGAATGATTACTGTAAACAAAACTTAAAATTAACCTTTGAACTGTTATGCTGTATGGTATTTAAGCATATTTCAGAATGATGATATCCCACACTCTAAGTTAAATGGATGAATGATCAAATGCTTTTTCTTTGTAAAAGACAAGCTATCCTATAGTAGATACTTGGTTATAAAGGGCTATAAAGTTAGAATGAATAACATTTTAACCCAAATAATACTGCAAAGCTATTGATTCTCTCTCCTGTCAAAAACTGAAACAAGGGGTGCCTGGGTGGCTCAGTGGGTTAAAGCCTCTGCCTTCGGCTCAGGTCATGATCCCAGGGTCCTGGGATCGAGCCCCACATCGGGCTCTCTGCTCACCAGGGAGCCTGTTTCCTCCTCTCTCTCGGCTTGCCTCTCTGCCTACTTGTGATCTCTGTCTGTCAAATAAATAAATAAAAATCTTAAAAAAAAAAAAACTGAAACAAGACCAACACAGTTACACTAAACATCTTTTGATTCAAATAATTTTTGGAACAAAACTGAATAAAGAGAGAAAATATAAAAGTTAACTTTCACAGTTTTGTTTATATCTCCAATTTATTAATGACACTAGGAGAAAGAAAGGCAAGGCAAAATATAACTCTAGCCTTAATTGACACATTTAAAATATTGTTGCTCACTTAGAAATGAGTTCAAGAATTATGTCAATGATATGTTTTGCCAATTCATTGTTTCATAAAAACATCATTTCTCTTTTCAAGAAATGATGCTGTTGCCTTTAAAAAAAAAAAGATTTTATTTATTTATTTGAGAGAGAGAGAGAGAGAATGAGCATGAGAGGGGAGAGGTCAGTGGGGAAAGCAGACTCTCCGCGGAGCTTGATCCCAGGACTCCAGGACCACGACCCAAGCTGAAAGCAGTCGCCCAACCAACTGAGCCATCCAGGTGCCCTGCTTTTGCTTTTTTAAAAAGTCACGAGAGACAGATACATGCAATAATCGCACACAGGCAGAAGGTACATGCTCTATAAGAATACATTAGTGAGTGTAGCATGTGGTATTATAGAGTTTGGATCTAATAAGCAGGAATTGGGAACCAGCAGTTAAATTGGGGGAAGGAGAGATTATTCAATTGTTTAAGAAAAAAATTCTCTAAAACATATAGATATTTCACAAATGTTAATAATACTTTTAAAATATAAAATTGTATGAATAATTTATTGTATGATAATTTATTACATACCACAAATAGGATGAAGTATGTTTCAAATGGAAGTTATGACATAAAATGCCTCCAGTATTTTTTTAAACTTAACAAAAGGTTAATTACTTAAAATACAGAATATGAAAATATACAACCATTAGGCCATTACTTTTTGACCCATAATGCCTACTTATCCTTCATTGCTTAATATATGTCCTGGGAATTAGGCTTTAGAAATTCACAATTTTTTTTCATTACTCTACTAAATTAGTTAATCCAAGGTTACACAGCATGTAGGTATCAGAGTTTAGATATGAATCTGGGTCTAAAGGCTCCTAGCCTGGAGACCCTGGTGTTTGACTATGGGCAAACCACTTAATCTCCATAGCTCTCAGCTTTCAAATGAAAAAATGAGAAGAGAGAATGGAACGATCCCTTTCTGTGCTATATATATAATGGTTAAAATGAAGAATCATATGACTTAAATATTTCCCATGTTGTTTCCTTCACTTAACAGGTTTCTGGACAGAGAAAACATTCAATTTTATATATTATTTACTGTTTCACTGAATGTCAGAAAAGGGCAGATCTGCCATAAAACACAACAGTCCATAAAGAATTAATACTAGAGGATTAATAAAACATGAAAATTTAGCTTCAGTTTAGTCCTAAACCTGTGGAGAGTTGACTCTATTGTCTGTGGCCTGTTCAACCTCAAATATTTCTCATTTCTAAATGTGTAATAAACTGCTCAAGTAGTGAGCCATATGCTGAAGTTTGCTGGAATGTGGAGATATGGTACCAAATTTGACAAGACTGGACTGAAGTAAAATCTGGATTTTAAAGATTTATTTATTTATTTGTTTATTTGACAGTCAGAGATCACAAGTTGGCAGAGAAGCAGGCAGAGAGAGAGAGGAGGAAGCAGGCTCCCTGCTGAGCAGAGAGCCCAATGCGGGGCTCGATCCCAGGACCCTGAGATCATGACCTGAGCTGAAGGCAGAGGCTTTAACCCACCGAGCCACCCAGGCGCCCTAAAATCTGGGTTTTAAATACTCAGTCCCTGGAGCAGAGAAAACAAAACCTCTACCCAATATCATTGCTTTCCACAAAAATAAATAAATAAATAATAATAAAATAAAAAAATAAAGAGAAAATAACTATTCCAACTATTCCTCTTATTTTTCTTTCTTTTTTTTTTATACCTCTTATTTTTATTCCCTCTTTTTCTTTGCAGCAACCAAATTCTTAGTCAGCAGATTGCACCCCATCACCTTCAATTTGGGAAGATGAATCTCCTCTTACCACCCTCTTTCCCTCTAATTCATCATTTCTTGATTGAAACAGATAATTTATATAACTTACAGTTACAACTTTTATTTACTAAATTAATCCCATTCAGGAATAACACTTTTAGATAACTTCAGAACCTTTTACAAGTTTAAGATATTCTGCTTCAGCCAAAATCAAAGAGACTAATGGCTAGGTATGATTTTTAAATTTTACGAAACGGTGCCTGGGAAGGAGCAATATTTTAAAAATAAAAATGATAAATTTTAAAATTTCAATCAACATAATGACTCTGAATTATATCTTGTTTTCATTCAACAGTTTATATATTGTGAAAGTTAAGAGATTTTTTGATGGGTTCTCTAAGTATAAACAGCTCCAGTGAAGTGCTATAATCATCAAAGAAATGTCATGAGCCACCTATGCTCTCTGACAACCCGTCATCAGACGGTGTGATTCACCTGCACAATCACTGTGTCCTTTGCCCCGGCACCAAACTATATACACAGAAATATGTCCCATGAGGGCAAAGTAGTGTGGTAACCATGGACGCTTAGCATAAATACTGGATTTCTCCTTGATGTTTTAATTTTTAAATCCATTTCCAACCTTTAATTCACAGTTCAAGTAGAAGAAAGTGAATAGTAGGGGAGATGGGGTAGAATCTGTCAGGGTTTCCCTGGGAATTAGAATAAAAGCAGATTTCTAGGTTCAGCTGTCGTGAGTAGCTAGACTGAACCAGTAGGGAGGACAAGCTCCAGATAGTAGACTCTCTACATGCCCTGAAAATGGTACTGACAACTGCTAACACGTATTGAGTCTTTCATGGGCATTATGCACTATGCAAGATTCTCGGTATGCATTAGCCATCAAAATCCTCACAACCACATTACCATGGTTAAAACTGTGATGAGGGAACTAAGGAACACAGAAGTGAAGTAACAGCTGCCTGAGCCAAGAGTAGTAAACACATCTTGACTCTACAGTCTACAATCTTCAGACTTTGCGCTGAGCTCACTCACAACCACACAGCCAAGGTCTATCTGATGATAAAGTCCGTGGTTTACTTATTTCTAAGGAACCTAAGTGAAGGGAAACAAATGGAAAGAAGCAAAAAGATCAATACAATCTAGGCTAACACCAGTGACCAAAAGCTTTCTTAACTTCAAACCAGCTGTTTAATTTTAGCATTTCTTCTTAAAAAAAAAAAAATCTAAAATGCTTGGCAGTTCACAAAAATGAACTTTTCCAGATTTTCTCCCCTGTGCTCTGGACAGAGAGTTCTATTTCCTCATTTTACAAGTGAGCAAAATGAGGAGGCCTAGAGGCCCAGGAACTCCACCAGCACCACATAGTTAATTTTTGAGCCAGAAGAGGCATCTTGGTTTTCAGTCTTTCTACTCTAATCCTTGTACCCCACCACCAGGCTAATGACACTAGGTAGGGGTCTTCAGGTCAGGTCCCCAGTCAGGCCCTTTCTTCGACTTTGTGCTCCTTGTTCAAACCACAACCACATGTAAACCAGATTACTTAGACTCACTCTTCCTCTGTTTCCTTCACTCTGTGTCTCACAGCAACCATGTCAATGGTAAATGTTACCCTGACAAACAAGAGGTAGGAAGTGTCAACTTCACAAACATCCTCTAGGAGCATTAACTTGATGACATTTAAAAGTCCAGAGAGTTTCCCCACTAACAGGGACTATTTTACAGGTCCCTTCACCAACAGCAGGTCCAGATTTCACACTGAGGGGTAACTCCTCCCCTCACCAACCCTACAGCCTAACAGCCTGGAAAAAGAACCCAGGAAATGAAGCCTCCAGGTACTCCTTGGAGAAATTCCAAAGTAAACACTATAAACAGCTTTGGCACTGGGATTCTCAATGGTGGTGGCTCACCGGAAAAACAATAATGGGACTTCCAGAAGGGCAGGTGTGATGTTGGCTCCCTTCCCGAGGGATAGTCCTCAGTGGGATACAGAACTCTACACATCTCATACAGCTCATACATTGGCTTCTTCAGGCCTGCCTCCAACTTTTCCCTTTCTTAATTTGTTATAAACACAAACAGAGGATTTATTTCTTGTGCTGTTTTTACTATCGACCTACCTTTCAAAAATCCCTCACTGGCATCTATGTACCTTTCACATCAAATCCAGTTTTTACAATTGGCCACAATATGATTTAATTTTTAAAATATTTATTAAGCACCTTTTTTTAGTGCCTATATTTTATATTTTCAGTACCAATATTTATTGGCACTGAGCTTAGTTCTGCGAAGGATTCAACACAATAGATGATTTAAAATGTATTGGGGCATACAGGGCATAGACATCTGAAGGAATCAGAGATTAATACAGAACTCTAAATTGAGATGAATATAATCTAAAATTAAAATGTGTGGTATTGACACAAGTAATTTTTTATACATTTTTAAATATGTACTGGTCTTGTTTTTTTCCCTCCTAACTTTTCTAAATGTTTGTTTCCTAGGATAATCTAGCAAGTCCTTTTTCAAGGGTGTGTGCAGTATCAAGAGGTCAAACTTTCAATCAATAAACATGCTAGCTTAGAAGGCACTTGTGAGACAATTTTAGTAGAATATACAAACGCAGGTTAGAATCTACCTAGCTCACCTTTGGGGAGGATGCCCTTGGGCATGAGCTCCATTCTGGCCAAACTGATGGGGTCCAGGAGGTGAAGGACTCTGAGGCAACATGCCCCCAGGGGCAGCAGCCCCCAAAGGCCCTGCTGGCTTCATCATACCTGCAACAGAAGGGCATGAATTTAGAAGAGTATGAATGTGCAAAGAGAGAGGATGCGATGCCATTAGGTTCAAAATGAAAACTAGGAGAAGTAGGAGGGGGAAAAAGGGTTAAGACAAGTTCTCCTTTAAACTTGCATTAACCACCACAGACCTATCAATGCCAGGCTCCAGCACAGTTATCTGACCATCATATTGATAGGAGAGCAGAAAAGGAAAGAACCATTTCAATATCAAACAGAACAAAAACAGAAGAAACAACTTTGCATTTGGTAGAAGCACCTGATAGAACATACTATCACACAAAGAATGCTAGAATACACAGTAGAAAATGCTATTCTGGATATCAGAAAATAACTGGAAAAAAAACAGTATGAAGCATCATCAAGATCCTAACTGTAACTATGGAGAGGGAAAAAAAAAACAACCCTCTGAAAATGCCTTTGAGTTACAGCATGAGGAAACAAGTGGAAAGTAGCATCTGTTTTTCCAACAAGTGCAAAGCAAGTTTCAGAGTTAATAATTCTTCCAGGATTCCAAATAATTGGGTGATAAACAATCAAGGGATTCCTCAAGTCATCATATTCACTCATATAAAATGTGGAATCATATGATTATGAGATGCTCCTGGCAATAACTGTTTTCCTTTACAAGATTTCCTTCTCAAAAGTTCTTTCAAGGTCTCTCTTTAGAACAGTTTGCAGACGTCATTCTCTTCTGGAGAAAGTGCAGTATAGAAGAAAAGTCACTGAACATTGGTCAGAGGAGTTCAAGGCCCCACCTAGCCATTTCCTACAGATAGAGGTATGGTGTTGGGCGAGAAGTTTATATTCAAATACCTCAGTTTCCTTCCCCACACTGCAAAAGGAAAGGCTTGGACTAGATCACTTGTGACACCCCTTCCAGTCTTTTAAAAGAAAAAAAAAAAAAAACTCTTCTATTTGCTCTCTCCACTTCCAATCTGCTTATTTTGTTCCAGCTCATTCAACTCACTTTTGACCCCACCCTCCTCTCTGGCACCATCATCAATGACCTCCTAGTGCCTTGTGTGCACTCTTCCACTTGACCTCAGAGTGATATTTCACACCCAACATCTCTTTTCTTCTTATGTCTTCCTCTAGAGAGTTTATTCTCTCAGGTAACAAGAGATTGACTGGATGACCTTGCAGTTGCCAAAGAAAAGTTTCTTATATTATCATCATCATACGGCCAATAGCATGCTTTCAGATGCTTGGGTAATATAGAATGTAATAACCAGGGAAATGGCTGTATTCATGAATAATATTGAAATTAATCACAAAGGTGTTTTTTTTTTTCTTAAAATGGGATGCTTCAAAGTTAAGAAAAATTTTATATTAACTTTACAGTCACAGTCTTATTTTGCAATTTTCATATAGTAAGAAAAAAACAAATATTTTTCTTATAACACTACATTTTTATATGACGTTCTAAACTCCAAAGCCAGCAAGTTAGAAAAACATGAGACTTGTAGTCACACAGACTTGAGTTTAAATTCTTTCTCCACCATTTAACGGCTATGACCCTGACAAGGATACTTCTATCTTCTGAAAACTTGACTTTTAACACTGTGTCATAGAAGTAATGTCCCCTATTTCTGAGAACAGTTCTGAGAATTAAGGCAATAGATATGAGAGCATACCGAAATGTCTGATATATAAGGCAATCAATCAACAAATCTTGGCTTCCTCTCAACCATATCTCCTGCCCTCCTTTTTTCAAGGAATTTATATTCTAACAGTACAAATGTACAATAATTATATTCACACTTGTATTTCATTTTAGAAACATTATTTTGGACAAGAATAGAAAATCCACAACATGAGTGCTAAAATAATAATCACACATACTCTAAGAAACTAATGTTTTAATTTCTTAGATAAGTAAGTAAATCCCAATTTCATCAACAACCCTCATAAATATGTCCAGAGAATCAAAAAACAGTTTTTGGAATTACTTTTGTCTGGGTATTCCCATGTGTATCCATGGGATGCAAGTTTATAAATTTCTCTGTTTTCAAAAACAAAATTGAAAAAAAAACCCAATTTATATATACTCAAGCAGAACTGTTATACACCAATTTTACTAAAATGTTCTCTACCTTTTATTTTTGAAAATCAACTCTATGGCAACATTTCAAACTCATTCTTGTTCAAGGTACATTGAATGTGCCTTTGAGACACTGAGAGCTCTTATGGAAGTCATAACCATGTAAACAAACAATGACAGTGCCTTGGGATCAGTACTGCGATATGCAGATGGACAAGCTGTTTCTCCCTAGAGAAATCAAGAAAAAGTTCAAAGAGGAAGGACTGCTTGAGCTGAATCTTGCCAGACAAGCAGGATTCTTAATATAGAGACAGGATAGAGGATTTCAGGCAGAAGGAAAAACTTGCACAAAGATATAAGAGGGCATAACATGATAAGAGACTGGTAGAAGGTGCAGGGCAGAGAGATTATGGGGAAAAGGGGCTGGAACAGAGGTTGTCCTGGTTGATCGGGTCAGGCTGCGGAAGTCCTTCCTGTATGCCATTTGGACTCTATCCTCAGGGCAAAGAGAAATCGGTATCACTGTTATCTGCAAAGTCATAGTCTTCTCCTCATTACAGGTATTTTCAAAAGTGATCAGAGATAAAAAGAAATCAGGTTCTTTACAGTATGAGAATTTTAATAGGAAAGGAAAACCATAGCATGAGAAAGAACTAACTATACTTATGCCAAAAGAAAAATCTCTAAAATCACAAACTGGTCTTCAACACAGTGGCAGATATTATAGACTAGCTTACTCAATACTAATTCCATTTCCTTTCTGACTTACCTTTCTGTGTGGTTCTGAGCTGGAAAGATGGAATCTCCACTGCATAAATTCTCTTACAAATTAGGGTTGCCACGTTCTTAAATTCAGCAAAACAACACTCCTCAGGGAGACCCTGAATAGGGGGCAGAGATGGTAGTTCTGGGGTAGAAAGGCACTGGCTACTGAAGGAATAGTCCTGGGTGGGGTGTGCATTTCCACGGACCATGGAGTCCCAAGCTTGGTTCTGGCTTTCTCTAGCACTCTCTTGGCTTCTTGATACCCTCTAACAAATCGCTTTCTGCTACAGTGATTTCTGTGATCTACAAAAACACCCTGCTGAAAACAACATCACAGAAAAGCACATCTTGGATTTGACCCTGGATCTGACAAACTAAAACTAGGCTTAAAAATCATTTGTGGAAAAAAGAAGTTTATCTAAAATGAGTAAAGATGGCTTTTACTACTTTTAAGTTGTCTAATTATTGTGGCTAGGACTTCCAGTACTACATTGAATAAAAGCGGTGAGAATGGACATCTTTGTCTTATTCCTCACCTTAGGGGGAAAGCTCTCAGTTTTCACCATTGAGTATGATATTAGCTGTGGGTTTTTCATATAAGGCCTTCATTAGGTTGAGGTATAGTCTCTCCAGACCTAGTTTGCAGAGAGATGTTTTTGTTTTTTTGGTTTTTTTTTAATCATGAATGGATGTTGTACTTTTTTTTTTTTAAAGATTTTATTTATTTATTTGTCAGAGAGAGAGGGAGAGAGAGCGAACAAGCACAGGCAGACAGAATGGCAGGCAGAGGCAGAGGGAGAAGCAGGCTCCCTGCCGAGCAAGGAGCCCAGTGTGGGACTCGATCCCAGGACGCTGGGATCATGACACGAGCCGAAGGCAGCCGCTTAACCGAGCCACTCAGGCGTCCCTGGATGTTGTACTTTGTCAAATGCTTTTTTTGCATCTATTGAAATGATCATACGGTTTTTATCCTTTCTCCTATTGATGCAATGTATCATACTGATCATTCTACAAATACTGAATTTTCATCCCAGGAATAAATCCTACTTGATCATGGATGTAAGATTTTTTTTAATGTATTGTTGAATTCAGTTTCCTAATATTTTGCTAAGGATCTTTGCATCTATATTCACGAGAAATATTTTTTTCTTTTTCCTTTTTGTGCTGTCTTTATTTGGTTTTGGTATCAGGGTAATGCTGGCCTCACAGAATGAATTCGGAAGTTTTCCTTCCTCTTCTATTTTTTTGTATAGTTTAAGAAGGTATTAAGTCTAGCAAAATAACTCAGTCAGGGAAAGACAAATGCCATATGATCTTTTCATATGTGGAATTTAAGAAAGAAAACAAATGAGCAAGGGAAGGGGGAGAGAGAGGCAAACCAAGAAATACACTCTTAACTATAAAGAACAAACTGATGGGTTACCAGAGGGGAGGTGGGTGGGAGGATGGGTGAAATAGGTGATGGAGATAATAAATGCACTTATCATGACTCCACAAATTAAATAAAGACAAGTTCCCTATCATATGGACATAATCATAGAGACCACGTGCCTGGTGGTGTACCTATATAAGCTGCTATTTATTATGAGCCTCACCTCTTCCACAGCCCTACCCTAGTTCAAGGAAATCAACAGTTCTTGCCTCTTAGCTTCCATACCAGTGGTCCTCAATGGGCTTATCTTGCCCCTGAAAGGACATTTGCCGGTGTCTAAGATTCTGGTTCCCACAGCCTGGGGATGGGGGGCACGCACCAGGTCGGTATAGTATGGTTTGTACTCCACTGTGTAGGGGCCAAGAATGCTATTAAACACCCTATACCACATAGCACAGCCTCCCACAACAAAGAATTAACTGGCCCCAGTTAATGTCACCAGTGCTGAGGATGAAAAACACTGTTCCAGAAACCAGTGTGTCCAGGTCTGATGTCTTCTCTATACTTTCTAATGTGGAGTGTAACTCTTTCTAAAATATACATGGGATCATGACCCTTCCCAATTTAAAATGCTTCAGTGGTACCCTACTGCCCTTAAAGCCTAAATTAAGTCTTAAAATGATCCCACTTTCCATTCCAGGCATACCTCTCAATGCTGGCACTCTGTGTTAGCCTGGCTGAACCTCTTGCGGGTGGTTCCAAAGTAGCACCCCATCCCCCACTCCAGCAAGCTGCCTCCCTACATGGCCAACTTTTACTCATCTTCCAGGTCATTTCTTCCAGGAAGATTCCCTTGATCCATAAGTCTTGGTTTTATGTGCCCTGCCATGTGCTACCATGGCACCCTCTACTTCCTTTATCTTGGTACTACCCCCGTATTGTCACTGTCAATTTACTTAATGCATGTCCCACTAGATAAGTATTAGAAGGGCTGAGATTAGATTTGTTTCATTCATTGTTATTTGGCACAAGTACTTTGCTCACTCAATAAATCTGTAAAATTTGTTACTACATAGCACTAGCACCACATGATAGGCACAAACAGAGGTATGGTCTGTGAGAAATGCAAAACAAGAGTTAGCACTGCCCAGATCTATGTAAGAATAGATACCTCAAGGAATCACAGCCAGGTTGCCTGTGTCCATCACAAAAACAACAAAAGGATCGTCAAAAGACTAGAACAGAAGGCAGAGAAGATTAGGAAACCTAGGATCACTTAGCACAGAAAAATAAAGGCTAGGGTAATGTAGTGACAGCCTTAAATAATTAAACAGAAACACCATATTTTACAGAAAGGTATATTTACAGAGTCTGATAGTCTGGTATCCATCTAAGAATTAAATAAAGAGAAAGAGGTTTAAATTAAAGTGTGAAGGATTTAGTACAAGAGAGAGAGTTTCCTTGTTGTTGTTTTAATATCAGTAAATACCAGATTGTTACTGATAAATGAAGCAGCTTGTCATTCACACACCCATTTATGGAGTAATTTCTCTGCTTTAGGCCCATCCATTATAATACAGTGTAGTAAATAGAGAGAGGCTTGCAGAGGTGTTAGGAGAACACAAAAAGAGGAAAGGATCTATAGATAGGCTTGAGAGAGAACAGTGGTCAGAAAGGCCTGCAGGCACAACACTTGAAATAAATCTGAAGGAGGAGTGTGGAGGTAAACCCTACCGGGATGACAATGTGAAGGCATGGATAGGCCTTCTAGTAGTGTGGGGTGCAAATCAGAGTACAAATCAGCCTCCCAGTGACTAATGGCTTAGTGCCACTGTTGAAACAGGCATGGTAACATGGCAGACAAGCTGAAAAAAGAAAATGAGTAAATCAATGAAGGTCTAATGAGCTTAAAATATAATCGGTGGCTCTGGGAAGACATAAAAGATTTTAAGCAAAAGAAGTAAAAAATTAGATTTGCATGCCATAAAAATCCCTCCAGCCCAGAACTGGATGGTTGGAAAATGGCAGCACTAGAGAGAGAGAGAATGGGTAAGAGATCACTTTAGTAATCCAGGTGAAAGATGAACGGCTTGAACAAGAAGAGTGACAAGAGGATAGAGGTTTACAATCACCCCAAAAGAATTTGGGAGGACAATTGCATTGAAGAAGGTAAAAGGAAGAGATTGTTTCTAATCGTGTAAGTTTCTAATTTGAATAACTGAGTGAATGATGATAACGTTGGGTGAAATATGGAATGCCAGAAAAAAATAGGTTTCATGAAAAAAATTCTGAATTATTTTGGACATGATGAGTTTAATGTGCCCATGTAAACAGGTGGGCAATTGAAAATATGGGTCTGGAGCTTAGGAGAGACATATGGGCTAGAGAAATAGATCTGAGAAACTAGTATGTCATATGGAATGTTACAGCCAGGGGGAAAAATCTATAGAGAGGAAAAGAGGGGTGATGATAGAACAATGAAGGAGAAATAGCAATGCCTAGGGTCATTGAGAATGGGTAGGGACTCCTTAGAAAAGAATGTCCAGAAAGCCCTCAAGAAAAATAACAAAAGATAGTGTCACTGGAACCAAAGGAGAAGAGAATTTTGTACAAACAAGAGCTGTAAACAGTGTCAAATTTAAAAGAGGACAGGATGGTATCTACTGCATCTGGTAATAGGGCCACTGGAGACCTTGGTGTGGGAAGGGTGGAGGGGGATCAACCTATGGAGCAGAGACTATACTGAGCCATGGAGGGACTGAGAGGCAAGGATGGAGGGTCACTGAAGGAAGCGAGTACTTGCTTAAGAAGACAGCTGTGAAGAGAGGAAGGAAGAGCGAAGAATACTGAATGTTCTACTTAGGTGTGTATTACAGTTTGTTGTTTATTTTCTTGAGGGACTTTAGTATGAATCCTGGGACCTTGAATAAGTCACAGTACACTAGTCAGTTTTCTTAGCTGCCAAATAGAGCTAATAATCCACTGCACAGCATTGTGTGAAGATTAAATAAGATAATGCATGTACAGCTTTCAGAACCAGTTTTTGATACATGGGAAGCACTCATAAAAACAATTTATAATTTTCACCATATACAAATGCAGAGGAGGAATGAACCACCAGATAGAGAAAAACTGGAAAAAGATGGTTCTTACAGGATCAAGATCTTTAAGTATTGTGGAAAAGACTGGTTTTGGACAAAAGGAGGATGCTTCATCTGAAGGTTTTTTTAAAATTAAGGGTACACTAAATCACAAGGGTGACTTTCCATAGGAAATTCCCAGTCTTCGAGCACCTTCTGCAACAAACTGTGTGGTTGCTACAACACAGCCTCACCACAGGACTTTTCTCGCCCCTCAGTGGCTCTGCACCCCATTCTTGCTATCCAGCAGAGCCCAGATCCTACATATCTGAGTCAATCCTCATGAGCCCCAAGAGATACTAATTTATACACAGCCAATTTCCACCAATGATTTGAGTTGAATTCCTCAGCAGTCTCTCAGAATTCCCAAGAACTGTCTTACACAAATATTTTTAGGAAGTTTGGGACCATTAGACCTGAAACAAGCTCTTATTTGCTTCCCTCCAACCCTGAAATGTGTTCCCTCCGAGCAGCCCCTTGATAAATGTGGTCTTATGGTGCCAAAGCAATGGAGTGGTAGTCCTACAATATCGTTCAATAATGATTTCAAGGTAAGGCCATGTTTTTCTTGTTATTATCATGGAGGAATCTTTGGTACATGAATCTAACCGTATTTTTCCAATTTCAAACCTGATTTTTTATCTTACTGCCAAAATATATAAAATACACATATATGTGTGTATATATATATATAATGTATAGTATATATATTTATATACATTTAATTTGGGTTTTTATTATATTTTCAAATAACCTTACACCACTGACTAGTAGCAAGAACAAGTCTAATGATAAAAACAAAACACTCAGGAAGCTTCTTTTTTTAATCTATATTTAAAAACCAAACTAGTCATATTCCAAGCAATAACCAAACTGATGAGGTAGGCTTCTTCCATAAGAGACTTCTCCCAAGTAAGCCTATACACTCAAACCACAGCATCACATAATGACCATTCAATACTTCTAAAGCTGCTCTTTCAGAATATCTTATGTCTCTGAGCCTGAGAATCAATAATCACATGCAAGTCAAAATAATGCACTTTACCTGGTGGAGAACCTGCATGAGATGGGTCCCCATAGTGTCCGTAATGGGGTGGAGAAAGGCCTATTCCAGGCTGAGACTGAGAATAGGGGGGTGTAGCCACATATCCTTGTTGACTCATTATGAAAATATCATTCCAAGGGATAGCTTTACAAAAGGACTCTGCAACAGAAGGAAAAAAAATGTCAGCAAGAGAGTTTGAGTTACTTAATGCTATTCAAAATATGAACACTGCTAATAAATATTTATAATGGTTTGAGGAAAATATCAGGTGTAAGAGATATCTTCATATCATACAACATACCATATTAATCACCATATTATCTTCTAAAAAGGCTCTAATCATATAGCTCTATGGAACTCAGTAACTCACTTCTATAGGCAAGTTCTCAGGCACAAAATCTAAATAACAACTGCCAATCACTTTTTCACTGAAAGAATGAACTATTTCCCAGATAGTCTCTCATAATGTATCCACTATTTTTGTGCCTTTGGTTTTCATGGCCCTGTTTCAGCACAAGCATGCCAATGGCAATAATCACAAGTCATTCAACTGACTGACCAAGAGAGCTGCCAGTAGTCTGCAATCAGATGTTTTAGGACTTGTGTCATTTCAGCTATCCTAATTAGTAATTTTAGTCAGGCAGCTAGGATAAAGAGAAAATCAAAAGTCCAACAAATATAGCAGAAGATAAAGAAGTTGGTAATGGACTTATTTTATGAGTCATAAAATGTCTAAGCCAGGTTGCAGCCTGCTAACATTTGACAGTTGTCAGTGGTTTCTCATTCAAGATGACAGACTGTCTTTCTAATTTAAATATCACACCTCTAAGAACATATACACATATATTTAAGGAAAGAGGAGAAAAAAAGCAACTTCATATATGTTCAGGCATGCGCACACACCTCACAGTACAACATACCCATCTTGATTCTACTCAGATGGGTATTCTTCTCCAGGTTTCACAAAATAAGACACATTTCATAGAACTATGCTCAAAGAATTTTTATAATGAAAAAAAAAAAGAAAAAAGCTCCGAATCCTGGTAAAGGAAGTAGTTTTTCACTACAAATCTACAACACTTAGCTTTCTGTCATGCATGGAATAAGGTGAAGACCCTCTCTGGGCCTCAGTTCCCTCTTACAAAATGAAGCTTCTAAAGGCTTTGCAGACATAAAACACTGATCCTACAGTTTCTCTCCAGTTTCTTCATCCAGCATAGGAATATTTTTCCTTTTGTTGTTTTATGATGCTACCTTTTAAGGTAAAAGTTGGGTGATACCTGCTAAGACTTGAAATAGATCTATATTCAGGAAATCTCATTCTTCATTTGGTTTCATTTTCCTATTAAACTCTTAAGTTTCCAAAATTAAAAGGAAATATTATAAGGTCATCTTCTTCTTGGAAGGAGAGAACTAAAGAGAGGAGAGATAGGCAAAAGCCTGCTGGTCCACTTTGTTCCTGACAACAATTTTACCCTCCTCCCACTTTAGCAGAGAGAGACGTGGCAGCCTGAGCTTTGGTCAAGCTCATCCAACCAGACAGGCACATTTAGGAAGTCAGCAGGAGCACACACCTACGTAGCAGCCTGTTGCTGAGTGACGGAGAGGAAAGGCAGGGATGTTCACTCCAAACAGCAGGAAGCAAGCAGTCGGGTCCCTCTTAACTGGTCCTGACAGGAATTTGCTTCCTCATGCAACCCAGTTTGCCACGTCAAACTTCCTCACACAGCACCAACTTACAGAAACCTGACTCAGCTTCAAGCGGCGACATGGCACAAAGCCACTTGGCAAGAGCAGGCCTAGGATCAAAATCTGGGGAGCTTCCATCACAGAACAAGCCCCAGGCCATTGTCACCGGACAACGAGAGCCAAGGTGTGCTTCTCACCCTGGACCAAGTTCGGATTTGGACATATTGGTTTCGATATCGGAGAGGATGTCCCGAAGCTTGAAGATACAGTTGCCATTTTTACTCTATTTCCAATATTGCCTACCTCGGAAGAGGAAATTAAGTTGATACAGAGACAAGAAAACCGCTGGCCGTGCCACTGGACTATTGTGGCTGCTGAGGACCCTAACCACGCAGTTCCAGCATCCCTAGACAAAAAGATGGGGGCGGGGGCGGGTAAAAGAATGCCCACGCCCCCCACCTCACCCCCATTATTAAACTGCACAAAAAGGCTAAAGGAGCAAAGTATGAGGTCTCCTCCGCCGACCTGCCACAGGTGAGCATCCCGTCTCTCGCCAACGCCCATCCTCGGCCGGGCACTGCACCCCACTCTAGCTGTGGCTGGGGAGGGGCTGTCCCGCCAGAGCCAGGCAGGGTGAGGCATTACCTGGTCGGCTCCCGCACGCCGCTGTAATTCAAGAGCCTGCGCTCAGCTCCTAGCGCCGGTGTGCCCCCGGTGACCCAGCTCCCGCTGCAGCCGCTCGTCCCGCCGCGCCTTTCCCCCGGCTCTGTGTCCCCACAGTCTGGTCTCGCTCACAGAGTTGCAGCCGGGCTGGGAACTGCCACGTCAAACACTCTCCCGGCTGCGCGCCCCCAGCGCCGGAGCTCAGACCAGCTGCCGCGCTCCCGCCTGCGCACGCGCACAGACCCGACAGGGCGGGGCGGGGCGGGGCGAGGCCGGGTCGGGGGCGGGGCCGGGCCCGGAGCGCGGCGAGCATATTGGCCGCCCATCCTTCCTCCCCCCCCCCATTCGCTTCTTCCCGTCTGTTTTGTTTGTTTCCCTACAACAGGTCAAAAATTTTTAGCGCTGTTGTTAAATCAGAGCAAAGTTTTCACAGTGGATCCCCGCAAAAAGGCGGGAATGCTTAATGAGGGTTCATTCATTATTTCATTCAACAGGTTGCGGCTTCAGCTATTCATTCATTACATATTACATAACTGTGATATTCCAGGTATTGCTTGCGGATACGGGAAGGTACACGATTCAAGACCCCGAGGGGATTAACATTTAAAGGCGATCTGGAACTTAAAGGCGAATCTGGCACGTGTACACGAACAATTTGATGACGTATTCGTACAATGCACTACAGAGGAAGGAACGCCCAAAGCAGCCTAGCAACGAGTAAAATAGGAAGGAAAAGATGTCCCAAGTGAAAAGTATGGGAAGGAATGTCTTCACTGAATCTGAACTTGCTAGACTTCTGTGTATTCCTTTTAGGAATGCCTACGGATTGATTGTGAAGGATGACTGAACCCATCCCAAACAGGGGTCAATACATGTATAGAGACCCAGTGTTTAGCTCACTGTATTGTGAGGAACCACTGAGAAAGGCAACATATGTGACAGCTGGAACTACTTCTTTTCTCTATCTAGCCTTAAAAACTAGGACCATCTGGCTGGTTTCTCACAATGCCCCACTCCTAGATAGATAGACCTTCAACCAGGTTTGGCATAGCTACCACTTTGCTCAAACTTATAAAAGCAAACCAGGTCAGTGTTTTGTTTCCAAAATATACTTTCTTCTGGGACTCTTGGGTGGCTCAGTTGGTTAAGTGTCTGCCTTCTGCTCAGGTCATGATCCTAGGGTGCTGTGATCAAGCTCCACATCAGTCAGTCTCCTTACTCAGCGCAGAGTCTGCTTTCTCCTCTCCCTCAGCCTGCTTCTCCCCCTGCTTGTGAGCTCTCATTCTGTGTTAAATAAATAAAATATTTAAAAATACATGCATATAGGGGCGCCTGGGTGGCTCAGTGGGTTAAAGCCTCTGCCTTCAGCTCAGGTCATGATCCCAGGGTCCTGGGATCAAGCCCCATGTTGGGCTCTCTGATCCACAGGGAGCCTGCTTCCTCCTCTCTCTCCCTGCCTGCCTCTCTGACTACTTGTGATCTCTGTCTGTCTAAATAAATAAAATCTTAAAAAAAATACATGCATATATGTATGCTTTCTTCTTGGGTACAAGAAAATTAAAAAAATACTTAACAAATCCCTTTACTGACAAAATCCCTGGGCAAAAATTGCATGGGGATGATACTATGGCTGAAATGCTACAGTAGTTTTGCAGGTATTTTAAGTTATTCCAGCATGGTGAAGATCTAATGATCACCTTTCCCCCTTCTCCTTTTTTACAGTTTTAAGGTGTGGTGCCCTGCCTACATCCAGCTTCAACACTGGTCAGATTTGAGAATCCACAGTGAAAAAATTGTTTTAAATTTGTTTCTTGTATTCTCAGTATAATGAAAATGTTTGATGGAGTTTAGGAAGCTCTGGTCTGCGTTAAAGCAGCACAGCTTGTAAGAGCAAAAAAAAAACTTGTTATAACACAGTTATGTCACAATGTTGGAGAGAGTAGTCACTTGGAGATAGGAACACTATACAATTAGCTAGTTAACTTGTTGTCTCTATAAAACCACTGAGTTTGAGTTTGTAAATTCTTTCTTACCTCTTGTTTAGGGGCACCAGGACAAACAATTTGTGATTTCAGTTCTAGGACAGTGTTGAATTCCTAAATATTTAAAGTTGGAAGGGATTAGAACTATGGATAACTCAATATTCAGTGAGGATGGAATTCAATTTTATAGATTAAAAAGCCAAATTTCAAAATAATGAAAATAACTTACTAGTCTCTTAGTTGAAGTCATGCCTTCTGATTTTAATTTCAAAGCATTTTACTTCATTTTTCTTCCTCTTAATATGACTCTGATTAGCTCTAGTAAATGGTTTTGCCTTTCTCTCCCATACCTGCCTTATATTTAAGCTTTCAAATAAATACAATATTAATAGACCATACAGCTCCACCAGTAATTAGAGTTAGTAATCACAAATTTCTTTGTCTTATAAAATGGACTTCTAGTTTCAGTCCTGCTTCCCTTCTTGTGACCTTAAGTTACAAATCCTTTAGTGACTAATTTCTGACCTTACTCTTGTGGTAGAGTTGCTGAATCTCAGCAGACAGGAAGGTTAGCCTGGATTCCCAGCCTTCCTTGGTCCAACCTATCCTACTGCCACCTGATGCCAGCCTCTGATGTTCCATGTATAATTAACATTATGTGGTCACCTTGGTAACCATATACTCATTGAAAGGTGAAGTCACAGGGAATGTCCATGTGCTGGGGTTCTGTGCTCTTTAGGGTCTTTCTGTTCCAACTTTATATTTATTTTATTTTTTAGGTAATCTCTGTGGCCAGTGTGGAGCTTGAACTCACAACCCTGAGATTAAGAGTCACATACTCCACTGACTGAGGCAGCCAGGCCCCCCTCTGTTCTAACTTTGAAAGGAAATGAAAAAAGAGAACAACTGCACAAAACTATATAGAAAGAAAATGAATTTCCAGACAATATTCAGGGTTCTTTCTGACATGTATGCTTTGGAAGAAAAGAACTATGATGCTCTAAGCATTTATTTTTTTAATTTTTTAAATAATTTGTATATTTGAAAGAGAGGGAGCAGAGTGGTGGGGGCAGACAGAGGAAGGAGGAGAGAAAGAATCTCATACAGACTCCCACTGAGTGTGGATCCCAATGCTAGGCTAGATCCATCAACCCTGAGATCAAGACCTGAGCCAAAACCAGGAGTTGGACACCTAACCAACTCCACCACCTGGCACCCTTCTCTCTATGTAACTTACATTTGGTTCAAAAGCTACATTTTGAAGAGGGTTTATATTTTAAAAAATTGAAATAACCAAGACTTGGACTATGTTAAATATCTGAAAGCACAGTAAATAAGGCCAAGTTAAATGGTGATGGGGAAAAGGGTATATGATAGACTAAGTTGAGAAACAACCAATAACAGTAACAATACAGTTCAAGTATTCAACAAGGCTCTACACCAAGGTGTACAAGGCCCTACACAAGGTGTTTCTGGAATTACTTTTTTCTCTTTTTTAAAAAATAACAGCTTTATTGAGACATGATTAATAATTCATCCATTTAAAGTATATGATCCAGTGATTTTTAGTATGTTTGCAGAGTTGTATAGCCATCACCACAATCAATTTTAGGATATTTTCATCCCTCCCCAATAGATCCTGCCCATTAGTAGTCACTCCCTTCTCCCCTACTCTCCCATTCTACAGCCCTAGGCAACCATGGGTCTACTCTTTATCTGTACAGGTTTCCTATTCTGGATACTTCATTTAAATGGAATCATACAACATGTAATCCTTTGTGATTATCCTTTCACTTAGCATAATACTTTCAAGGTTCACCCATGATGCAGTATGTATCAGTACTTCTTATTGCCAAATAATACTCCATTGTATGGATATAGCACATTTCATTATCCATTCATCATTTGATGGGCGGTTAGGTTGCTTCCCCTTTTGGGCTGTTATGAATAACGCTGTCATGAACATTCATGTTCAAGTTTTTGTTTAGATATATGTTTTTATTTTTCTTGGGAACATCAAGTAAGGAATGTGGTGTCAAAAAAAAGAAAAAACAAAAAACCAGTCTGGTTACAAAGACTGTGCTCTTAGCAATTAGGCAATGTTGCTACTCTGTATGAGATTTTGTTTTTAAAATAAAATAGGCTGGGGGCGCCTGGGTGGCTCAGTTGGTTAAGCGACTGCCTTCGACTCAGGTCATGATCCTGGAGTCCCAGGATCGAGTCCCGCATCAGGCTCCCTGCTCAGCAGGGAGTCTGTTTCTCCCACTGACCTCTCTCCTCTCATGTTCCCTCTGTCTCTCAAATAAATAAATAAAATCATTTAAAAAAATAAAAGGAGGAGGAGTCAAGATGGCGGAGAAGTAGGAGGCTGAGACGACATCAGCCAGCAGGAGATCAGCTAGATAGCCTATCAAACCATTCCGAACACCTACAAATCCAACAGGAGATCGAAGAGAAGAAAAACAACAATTCTAGGAACAGAAAATCGACCACTTTCTGAAAGGTAGGACCAGCGGAGAAGTGAATCCAACGCGACGGGAAGATAGACCCCAGGGGGAGGGGCCGGCTCCCGGCAAGCGGCGGAGCACAAAATCAGAACTTTTAAAAGTCGGCTCCACGGAGGGACATCACTCCAGAGGCTAAACTGGGGTGAAGACCTCGTGGGGACAGCGTGGACTCAGGTCCCACGGGGTCACAGAAGGATCGGGGGTGTCTGAGTGTCGCAGAGCTCACAGGTATTAGAGCAGGGAAGTCGGCTGCGGAGACAGAGCCGAGATTTCCTAGTGGTCTGTGGCACTGGCCGGTGCTCTGTGCGAGGGGTCCCCACAAGATCCGGGGAGACTCCGGCCCGGGAGAGCTCAGGGATCTATGGGGTTCGGAGACTCCAGGTGGGACTCTGCCAGAGACAGAGACTCTTGGTCACAGGCTGGGTGAGCTCGGAGCACTCCCAGAAGCCAGTGAGACGGGACTGCTTAGGCACGATTTTCTCTGAGCACGGTCTGCGGGCGCGCGCGGTCTGCGGGTGCGCGCAGTGTCGGGGGGCCCGTGGTGTCGGCGGGCCCGCGGTGTCGGCGGCCCGAGGGGTCTGCGGGCCTGCGGTGTCTGCGGGCGGACGCGCGCGCGCACTCTCCGGCGCAAACGTGGGCTAGGGAGACTGGAGGGATTAAACGCTTTTCTCTGAAGGCGCACTGAAGACTGGGGCCCCTAGCTCTCGGCTCCTCTGAACCGGAGATTGGGAGGCCGCCATTGTCATTCCCGTCCTCCAGAACTCTACAGAAAGCGCGTTCAGGGAACAAAAGCTCCTGAAAGCAAACCCGAGAGGATTACTTAGCCCGGCCCCTGGTAAGGGCGGTGCAACTCCGCCTGGGGCAAAGACACCTGAGAATCACTACAATAGGCCCCTCCCCCAGAAGATCAAAGAAATCCAGCCAAGACCAAGTTCACTTAACAAGGAGAACATTGGATTCTTATCTGGACAAAATGACAAGGCGGAAAAACTCACCACAAAAAAAAGAGCAGGAGACAGGACCTAAGGCTAGGGACCTAATCAATACAGACATTGGTAATATGTCAGATCTGGAATTCAGGATGACGATTCTCAAGGTTCTAGCCGGGCTCGAAAAAGGCATGGAAGATATTAGAGAAACCCTGTCAGGAGAAATAAAAACCCTTTCTGGAGAAGTAAAAGAAATAAAGTCTAATCAAGTTGAAATAAAAAAAGCTATTAAAGAGGTGCAATCAAAAATGGAGGCTCTTACTGCTAGGATAAATGAGGCAGAAGACAGAATTAGTGATATAGAAGACCAAATGGCAGGGAATAATGAAGCAGACCAAAAGAGAGACAATCAACTACTGGACCACGAGGGGAGAATTCGAGAGATAAGTGATGCCATAAGACGAAACAACATTAGAATAATTGGGATTCCAGAAGAAGAAGAAAGAGAAATAGGAGCAGAAGGTATACTGGAGAGGATTATTGTAGAGAATTTCCCTAATATAGCAAGGGGAACAAGCATCAAAATCCAGGAGGCCCAGAGAACACCTCTCAAAATCAATAGGAATCGACCCACACCCCGCCATCTAATAGTAAAATTTACAAGTCTTAGCGACAAAGAGAAAATCCTGAAAGCAGCACGGGACAAGAAGTCTGTAA